>JAGFPH010013694.1:13276-25729 GCA_018207615.1 Philaenus spumarius | reverse complement strand
ATTGTTAATAAATATTAAACAAAATATTTTTCTTAGTTTTTAAAAAGCCATTTGCATGCATATTTACCATAGCTTTAAAATGACATATCGTTTTTAATTTTCCGATCAAAAATAAAGGAAAAATTTGGATTTTAATTTAACATTGGTCTTATGGAGTGTCAGCCAACATGGCCGACAGCTAGAGCCGACCCTTAAAGTCACGTGACTTCAGCGAAAATTCCCGTCTTGTTTTGATCAAGTCGCAAGTGGATATAATTTGCGCGTAGTTATGCTACTTGGTAGCTTTAAGTGTGAGCATTTTCATTCTTTTCTCCTGTCGGGATTGCTCAGGGAACTTGCTATTACGTGCTACGTCTAGACTGCCTAGTCGCTTCCAGTGTGATAACAAAAACCTAAATACAAATTATAAAATAAATAAATTTAGACCGGGATCTGAAGGGGAGTTGAGTACGCATGGAAAGCCTGACGAAATTTTATTTCTGATTATTGTTATAGGCACTATAGTGGTCATGAAAAGCCATGTCATCGCCCCCCAGAGTGGTCGACATCACCGTGGGGAGGGGGGAATATGGTGGGAGTGCCGTTTATTAAAATGCTTATAAATTGAGAACTGTTCAAGATAAAACATTGAAAAAAGCGACAATATACTCCATAAAATATGAGCTTTAAAAGAGGTAATTATTTTTATAGTCGTATAGTTGTTGGTTTATAAGTAAAGAGCATTTTTATTGGTAAATGAACAAAAATGGTAATTCAAATAAGCAAAACCAATAGTTTTGTAATAAGAAAATCACTAAATAGGTCAAATATAGACATTTAAATTATTCAAAGTCCTTCAATAAATTTAAGAAAGCATGTTGTACAGTTAATGCTAATGTAGATGTGTTTTATACGTAGCACTAATAGTATATACAAGTGCTCCGCGCGCGCCACTGGAGACGAAAAACCCCACTTTTTAAACCTTGTTCTAGTTTTTCTAATGTTTTGTATAAAGGACAGGTTTAACAAAAAAAATCATTCAGTACTTTTTTTAGAGAACAGTAAATTAACCACAATTTAAAATTAAAATCATTTTTATGAGGATAATACTTTTCGAGTTGCAGCCATTCAAATTTCAAGCAAATTTTAAAAATTTTCGAAAATTGTTAGTTTTTAGATGGTATTTGTGGTTTTTCACCGTGAAATAAGGGGTTTTCAGCAAAACTGATAAGACCTAACTTTGAAGTAGAGAAATACACTTCCAAGAAAAAAATAATATTATGGAATGTAAAAAAAAAACTAAAGTAGTTGAAAAATTTAAGTTGTTAGTACTAGGGTTCAGTTACATACAATAACATCAAATTACATTACATTAAACAATGTATATTTAGCAAAATTTAAAATGTTATGTAACATAATAAATACTTAAATATTATATCCGGCACCTCTTTGAAGGGCTTGGGATTGAGGTAAGTTCATTGTCTAATTCACTGCCCTTTCCTCCTCAGATGGAACCACGCCATCATTGCAAAGGGGAACCACGCCAACACTCTCTAGTTCAGTCAAATTAGACCAAAACTGAAGAATAAAAAATAAAAAAACAAAGGTCTGATTGTTTGAAGTCGTTCGTTACCCTTTGCTCTAAATGTGGTAAAAAGTCTCCTCCGATATAGCGTAGGGTTTGGGGTGGGAGGGGGAAGGGTAAAAATGTGTGTTTTTAAAATTTATTAGGGCGTATTTTCAAAACACTACCCCCTAATGTTAATTATGCGGTAAATCGCCAAAAAAAATTCAATTTAAACACGTTTTCAAAAAAACCTAGAGAAATACCTTACTTTTACAACGCCATATCTCCAAAACTATTGATCGCAGCAAAAAAAGTACAGAACCATTTTTGTAGAGAATTTACTTTACTTTAAAAAGTTATAAAACAAACTAAGCTCTAAAGTGAAGGGTTTATGAACTATTTACAAACAAACCTAAAAACACGCATTTTTTATCCCTCCCCCCCCCCCCCCCCAAAACCACGCCATATCGGTGGGGACTTTTTACCACATTTAGAGCAAAGGCTAATAAACAACTTCCAACAATCAGACCTCTGTTTTTTTTATTCTCCAGTTTGAGTATTTGTTGGTCTAATTGTACTCTGGATCATCATCAGCCAGTTCGCTTAGTGTTTCAATTTCGAGAGAAATGAAGTCGTTATATTTCCGGCACATTGTCACACGATTCAGCACAGAAAAACGAACATATGGCAAACATTTCAATCCTGCTTTCCGACATCCACACTAACCAATGTGTGTAACTGGATGAGAAACCTAGAGTTGACTGTAGTTCAACGAGGTGCTTTTATTTAAATTTGTGGTACAAATGCACAACAACTCCAAGAAAAAGTGAGGATAAAAATGAGCAAGGTCGAACTGGAGCTATTGGGCATGTGACATTGCGACATAAAGAATGGAGAATACAAGAGTAGAAAGAGATGAAAATGACGTGCAACTTTTATTAAATGTATAAATGAACAAGACAACCCTTTAGAGTTGAGACACATAGTGAGTGGAGTTATTATCACAGAAGAAACATCGAAATTCCTATTTAACTTAAAAGAAAATGGGAAAATTATGTTAAAAAATTTTAAGAGGGAAAGAATTGTTGACAAAATAAAAGGTTTGTAAGTGCCAATCAGGAGGAGCCCTGTGATGACAATGTCTTCAACATTGCCTGAAAAACAGCAAAGGAAACAAACAAAACAAAACCCCTTCACCAACAAACATTAACTCATAGTAGTGCTAGCAAATCAAATGAATATTCACATCTAGAATCTGTTAAGCCATGAGTTATTAGGCTATCCGAAAAGTTTAGCTCACCCAAATTAACATTTCAAGAAAAGTGTTAATACGTCTGACTTGATACTCACTATTCGATATCACTAAATGTAATGTATTGTTAAATAAAAAGTAAAATAACAACTGTAATAGTTTAATGAAAAGAAGTTATATAACATTTTTTATTTTTCTAAATATAAACTCTTTCATTTAATGTAATGTAATGTTATTGTATGTAACTGTACCCTTTTCTAACAACTTACATTTTTGAATTACTTTTTGTTTTTTTACATTCCATATTATTTATTTCTTTAAAGTGACCCAAAATTCAAACAGCTGTATCTCAGAAGCTATTCATGGTAGAAATCCCAATTCGGTCACATATTAAAGTTATATTTTCCTACTTTAAAGTTAGGTCTTATCAGTTTTGCTGAAAACAACTTGTTTCACGGTGAAAAAACACAAATGCTAAAATGCTATCTAAAAACTAACTAAAAACTAGAAAAAACTAGAACAAGGTAAAAAATGTGGGGTTTTCGTCACCGGTGGCGCACGCGGGGCACTTGTTTTAGTGCTACGTATAAAACATTTCTACAGTAGCATTAACTGTTCAACATGCTTTCTTAAATTTATTGAAGCACTTTTAATAACTTAAATGTCTATATTTGACCTATTTAGTGATTTTCTTTGTACAAAACTATTGGTTTTGCTTATTTGAATCACCATTTTTGTTCATTTACCTATAAAAATGCTCTTTACTCATAAACCAACAACTGTACGACTATAAACATAATAACCTTTTTTGAAGCTCATATTATAAGGAGTATATTGTCGCTTTTTTCAATGTTCTATCTTGAACGGTTCTCAAATTATAAGCGTTTTAATAAACGGCGCCCCCACCATATTCCCTCAACCCTTCCCCAGGGGGTGTCGACCACGCTGGGGGAGACGACATAACTTTTCATGATCACTATAGTGTCTATAATAATAATCAGAAATAAAATTGCGTCAGGCTTTCCATGCATGCTCAACCCCCTTCAGATCCTGGACTAAGAAAACAATAAGAAAAAAAGTACTAGGGGGTACATTCTGTTCAATTAAAATTGATTAAGAAAGTAAACCTACTTAAGTATTTATATTTATATTCAAAATATTTGACTTCTGACTAGATGTCTGTAGTCAAGTATTACAAACTTTTAAAAATCAATAACATCAAAATAAAATGAACATATTTGATTACAAGTTAAAAATACAGTATATCAAGTTAGTTCCTAATGTAAAGTTAGGAAATAATGCAAACCCATATTGTAGACCGTTTGCCAAGGCCGAAGGTTTGAATGGTGTCTTTAGGAGTGCCAGTAACAATAGATTTATTTACGATGTCTACCTATCCTCCAGCACCACCCTCCCCCTAAACTGACAAAAAATAGTACACATTTGTGGATGTAAGTTTTGAAGAACATGTTTGCCCTAGTCTGTATTAAAACATGCTTATTTTTGTTTACTCAATTCTATAGACTCCACGAAGCAATTTTACTAATAAATAAATCCAAGTTGCATCTTATTGTAGATGAAACATAATATTATGTTACTTTAGCAAAATTTGTGAAATGTTATAAAAAATCTAAATTTGTTTACCACATTAGTCCTTTAAATTGAAAAACCTATGCAGAAAGCCTACTAAAAAAAGCGTTTTACAGTAATTCACACAATTTAAAATTACAATTGTTGTGTCATTATTAAGCTTGAATTACTTTGTATCTACTTTTGAATCTCGAACAGCACGAATAATAAAATATTATTATTTGAAAAAAGATTAAAGACTTGATTCGTCTTGCTGTTAATTATACTTAAAGTAGCTTACAATTTACTAAAGAAATCATATGTATTGAAATATAATTCAAGAGCGGTAGCACAGATAATACATTTCGTCAAAATGTTCAACATTTTTATGAACTTGATCTTATTTAATATTATTGATTCACTTTAAATGTGTTTTAGAAAAGTATTAACTATAAAATATAACGATCTGTTGACATCTTGAAAAGTAAAAGTAACTATTAAGGATTAGATAAATATTTTAGATCTGAAAAAATGGGTTCGTTTACTGATGTACGCGTTTTAGAAGTTATACTTCTTTGGTGTGATTAAATTATTACGTTTTATTGTTGAAAACATAATATTGTCAATAAATCATATATTATTTCAACTTTATGGAAAAGAAAGCGACATCAATATTTAGAAGTGACCATCTAATCTATTACCATTGTGGGGATACAAATTAAAATTTGTTTTTTTCTTAGTAATATAATTATTTATTTATTATATAATTTGTAAGTTTTTGATAATACAATGGAAGCGACTAGGCAGTCCAGACGTAGTTCGTAATCGCAAGTTGCTCTAGCAATCTGGGCGGGAGAAAAGGATAAAAGAAAATTCTCACACTTAAATATTCCAAGTAGCCTATAGCCCGTCTCAACTTAAGTTGAGGCAAGGAGGGTGGGTAATTAGGGTTTGCCTCAACCGTCATAAAACCGACCCTTATTAATGCCGCCTGAGTGAACCTGTAAGACACTCTAGTATAAAATTGCAATACAGTATGTCTTAAGTCAAAATGAAAAAACGATATCATATTTCGTTTCATGAAGTTTTCCAGATAATTTTGATACCAAATTTGATTACATTTGGCCAACTTTGAGCTGTACTAGCATTATAAACTTTCTTAGTTGAAGTAACATTACTAATATGGTTTACAACAATAAAGCCACAAAAATGTACTAGAGAAGTTCATATTTAAATCTATACTAATATTATAAAGAGGTAAAGTTTGTTTTTTGTTTTTTTGTTTGTATGTAGGGGGTAATCTCTGGCATTACTGAACCGATTGAAAAAATATTTTTACTAATAATAAGCTACACTATCCCTGAGTAACATAGGTTATAATTCATTTCGATAAAAACCTTTTTTTATTTCAATATTTGTAAATTTAGTCGGGAAAATTCTTAGGTTAGGAATGGAATAATAAACCAACACAAAATGTATTTACATTTATTACCATAGCAACTAATTGAATAAAAAAACAGATAATATAGCTGTTTGCTCCAATTAACAGCTGATTTCAAAATTTGAAGTAATTATTTTTGTATTTCTAGCTTTTAGGTTAGGGTTTTAAATTGTAGACCTGAGCCTAGCTGGTTCTTTTAACAATTATTATAACAGCTGTTATCAAATATAAGAAATAATTTGATTTGAATAGTTATCATTATTTACCATCTTAGTTGTGAGGTTATTATTAATCCAACACCTTTATTATAAATAAAACATAACATATGTTTGTAGAAGGTTCCATTGGGATTAGAAGACTAAATTTACAAATATTGAAATAAAAAAGGTTTTTATCGAAATTAATTATAGCCTATGTTACTCAGGGATAGTGTAGCTTTTTATTAGTAAAACTATTTTTTCAATTGGTTCAGTAATTCCAGAGATTACCCAATACATACAAACAAAACAAAAAACAAAACAAAAAACAAACTTTACCTCTTTATAATATTAGTATAGATTTAAATATGAACTTCTTTAGTACATTTGTGTGGCTTTATTGTTGTTAACCGTATTAGTAATGTTGATTCAACTAAGAAAGTTTATAATGCTAGTACAGCTCAAAGTTGGTCAAATGTAATCAAATTTGGTATCAAAATTATCTGGAAAATATCATGAAACGAAATATGATATCGTTTTTTTCATTTTGACTTAAGACATACTGAATTGCAATTTTATACTAGAGTGTCCTAAGGTTCACTCAGGCGACATTAATAAGGGTCGGTTTTATGACGGTTGAGGCCGACCCTAATTACCCACCCTCCTTGCCTCAACTTAAGTTGAGACGGGCTATAACTACGCACGAATTACTGTACATCCACTTGCGTCTAGGCGGATCATCTTAATGTAGGTGAAGCATATATAGGCTATTAATTGCAAAAGTTTTGTAATTTTACGAAACATCAATTTTTAAAGGTATTTTCAAATTGTTTAGAAACTAATGAAACAATCAACATTTCTTTTATCACATTAGGCATTTAATGTTTAAGCCCATGCAAAAACCATAATAGAAAAGCTTCTTATAAAATTTCACACAAATTAAAATTACAATTATTGTGCCATCATTATGTAAGCTTACAAAAAGGGAGACGCACCATCTCTTGGACACCGTAGTGGTGAATGAGAGAGGGCCGTGCCACACTATTACTGTTTCATAAACGTTTGTACCTTTAATAGATTTTCTGTCAAGTATGGAAATAACACCACTGGTTTGTTTGAAAATTTTATTTGAAATAAACATTTGTTTTAATAGCAACATTAAAATAAACATAATATCTTATATTATTTTGAGAATATCTTAAAAACGACACATATCTTAAAATTCTTAATGAATTATACCGATACTGTAATTTCCAACTGCTGGAACAAATTTGTGACTTTTTGGTAATACCCATTGTATAAAAATCGAGTATCTTATATAAAACGATAGCACACAAGGTATTTTCCTACTTGTGATGTAGCAGGTCTACAGCTGTTATAAATGAGATTACAGTTTATAACTATGAGATTACATTAACTTTATTAGCTAATCATCAGATAATCATAATTGTAGAACAAATAAGTTAGGTGTTGAATAAATTGTAATTTAAAGAATTGTGTTTCGGTTTAATAAACAATACCGCTGCACCGCCGCCTCCTTACATAAGATCCTTTCTATATAAAACTATTGTTTTCTTATCCAAAACATATAAAACTATAACGTAATAGGTATCATTAAGAATTATGACCTTTTTACTGTCAAAATCATTCTTTCCGTACACAAAAACATAAAAAAACGCTACCCCACAAGGTATTTTCAAATGTTGGATCAAAGTTGTGACCCTTTCGTGCTACGAAAATTTCTTGATCAAAATCTGATTTCTCGTATCTAAATACATACGGTATTAAACCATACCCAAAACAATAATTTCAAAATATTTACCTAAAATAGTGCCCCCAAACCACTATGACTCTTTAATTGCTAAAATATAGTTTGTCGTACCCAAAAACATAAAAAACGATATCCCACTCGGTATTTTCAAACTTTGGACTCAAAATCTGATTTCTAGTACCAAAATACCCACTAAACCATACCCCCATACGATATATTCAAAATGATATCATAAAATAGTAACCCCGAAGCGCTACGACTATTTAACTGTCAAAATCTGATTTCTCGTACCCAAAAACATATAAAAAGATATTTCACACTTTATTTTCAAAATTTCGACTCAAAAATCGGAACCCATAAGCGCTACTACCTTTTCCCTGTCACAATCAGGGTTTTCATACCCAAAAACATATACAACAATATCCTATATGGTATTTTTAAAATTTTGATTCCAAAATCGTGACCCTGAAGGGCTACGACCCTTTCCCAAACAAAATCGGGTTTTGCATATCCAAAAACACGTTAAACGATACCACACAAGGTATTTTCAAAATGTTTTTCAAATTTGTTAACCTTTTACTCTACGACTATTTCTTTATCAAAATCTGATTTCTGGTATCAAAATACCCACTAAACCATACCCCCATACGATGTTTTCAAAATGATATCATAAAATAGTAACTTCGAAGCGCTACGACTCTTTAACTGTCAAAATCTGATTTCTCGTACCCAAAAACATATAAAAAGATATCTCACACTTTATTTTCAAAATTTCGACTCAAAAATCAGAACCCATAAGCGCTACGACCTTTTCCCTGTCACAATCAGGGTTTTCATACCCAAAAACATATACAACAATATCCTACATGGTATTTTCAAAATTTTGATTTCAAAATCGTGACCCCGAAGGGCTACGACCCTTTCACTAACAAAATCGGGTTTCGCGTACCGGTATCCAAAAACACGTTAAACGATACCACACAAGGTATTTTCAAAATGTTTTCTCAAATTTGTTACCATTTCGCTCTACGACTATTTCTTTATCAAAATCTGATTTCTGCTACCAAAATACCCACTAAATAATACCCCACACGATATTTTCAAAATGATATCATAAAATATTAACCCCGAAGCGCTACGTCAAATTGTCAAAATCTGATTTCTCGTACCCAAAAACATATAAAACGACATCTCATCTCACACTTTATTTTCAAAAATTTGACTCCAAATTTCTGACCCTGTAACTGTCAAAATTGGATTTCCCATACCAGAAATCTTATAAAACGATACGCCACATGGTATCCTCTTTCTGTACTCCTTTGGTAGCAATGTTCTCGATACCTGTGCGCGTTTTTATTTTTAATTTTGATGCACATAACGCCCGCGAATCATACAAATGCACTCTCATTACATTTTCAAAACGTTACATTAAGTAACTGTTCAATCCATGGAAATAGTGTAAAAAATTCTTTCAAAATCGCATAGTCACAGGTAACACAATACTATATTGTAGTAATTTCAGGGCTGGGTATATACCATGACGTATATTTATGTTTTAATCAATACACTAAGTTTAAGACCTTTTTCATTGAAATCGTATAGTCAGAAGTTGTAATTTAGGTACTGGGATTGTATATTACTTTGACCAACTTGAGTAAGATTTCTAAAGATATATAGTAGAGCCGTATATAAATAATATACTTTTCTAAGGTGTCTTAAGTTGTCTTAAGGTGTCCAACTTAAGACGCCTTGATCAACTAGAGGTTTCTGAGCCACATGAGTTGTAATATTTTCCGCGCCAGATCAACAACGATTTCAAAAACAGAACTATATATATATATATATATATATATATATATATATATATTTATATGTATATGATTTTTAATGACACCCCAAAGCTTGTTCTGGGGACCATGATCGGTGATCATTTGCTCACCCGACCTTGGGTCTTACCATAAGGGCCACTGCAATAGCTCATTTTTCCTATGGAAATTCGCTAATAATATCGTTTAAATTATTTTTTTTTAATCAATAAATTAAAAATTAGTTTTTTTTTATTGTACGTTTGTGTGTGTAATAGAATCAACTAAAAAATGTTTAATATTTAAAAATGATTTCGTGAGCGAAGCGAATGTGGAATGTGAAGCAAGCAAGGGTCTCTTCTAGTGTTACACCATTTGAGACTCGGTTAGTAATAAACTAAGTTGGTCAGCTTTGAAAATGTTTTCACAGAACGGATTTAAGTAAGTAGTCGAAAGGTGGTGTTGTTTACAAAAACTGCGGTGAATATTGATCGCAAACGAGGACAGAGGTAATGCCATCTCCCTCTCTTGCCAACATATGTAATGCTCTCTTCTCTGTTTACTTTCCTTGCGACGTTGCGTCTTTTTTTTTATCTAACGTTGTTTCCTCCTACTAAGGCCGTAGCTAGAAGGGAGGGGGGCCTTAAAAATTAATACTAGGTTTAAAAAGTGCAAATCTATACATATAAAGCTGAAATACCACTGACTGACTCACACATCACAGTATCTCGAAAACCATACCTCCTAGGAATGTGAAAATTGATACACATATTGCTCATAGGCCCTAGAGGCGCGCTAAGAAAGGATTTTGAAATATTTCGCGTTTAAGGGTTGAAACAACCCCTAAAACCAAACATATTGTTTGTTTTACATTTCAAAAACCATAAGTCCTAGGGACGTGGAATTTGGTACGCACATTTCTCATGGGCCTAAGATTTGCACTAGGAAATAATTTTGAAATAGTTCGCGTTTAAGGGTTGAAACAACACCTAAAACTATAAAAATATTGTTTGTTTTAAATCTAAAAAACCATACTGCCTAGGAATGTGGAATTTGGTACACAAATTGCTCATATGTGCTAGAGGTGCACTAAGAAAGAATTTTGAAATATTTCGCTTATTAGGGTTGAAACAACCCCTAAAACCATAAATATTGTTTGTTTTATATCTCAAAAACCATATGGCCTAGGAACGTGGAATTTGGTACACATATTGCTCATATGCCCTAGAGGTGCACTATGAAAGGATTTTGAAATATTTTGCATTTAAGGGTTCAAACAAACCCTAAAACCATAAATATTAAAAATAAAGTTTCTTACCTTCTTTTCTTCCGTCACGTGACCTCTTCTTTATATTCGTATACCTTCCTTAAAGCTAGAGATCTGATAATTTGTAAATTTATTTATTACAGGATACATAGAAAAAATAAACCAGTTTTACATTTTGTAACGTTCTGCTAAGAGGTGAAAATTTAGTATTTACCCTTAAAACTATAAACAATAATTGAATACCGCCTAGGACCGTGAAATTTGGTACACATATTGCTCACAGGCATTAGAGGCGCACTAAGAAAGGATTTTAAAATATATGACCTTAAAAGGTTGAAACAACCCCCAAAACTATAATATAATTTGCTTACTTTCCTTAAAGCTAGAAAGCTGAAATTTTGTATATTTATTTCATAAAATCACATAGAAAAAGTAAACCAGTTTTACTTTTTGTCACTTTCTGCTAAGGGGTGGAAATGTAGTAACAACCCCTAAAACAATTAATATTAATTTGTATACTTTCAAGAAAGATAGAGAGCTGAAAGTGTGTACATTAATTTCTTACAAGATACATATAAAATAAACCAGTTTTACACTTAGTAACGTTCTGCAAAGGGATTGAAAAGTAGTAACAACCCCTAAAACTATAAATATTAATTTAATAACGTTGAGGAAAGTGAAATTTGGTACACGTATGCTCATAGGCACTAGAGACGCACTAAGAAATAATTTTAAAATATTTTGCCTAAAAGGGTTGATACAACCCCTAAAAAATAAATGTTGTTTGTTATACTTTTCTTAAAGCTAGAAAGCTGAAATATTTTACATGTATTTCTCGCAAAACAAATAAAAAGTAAACCACTTTTCCATTTTGTTACGTGCTGCTAAGGGGTGAAAATGTGTTAACAACCCCTAAAAACTATAAATATTAATTGGTATTCTTTCCTTAAAGCTAGAGAACTGAAATTTGGCATTTATTAATTTTAAGGAAATATTTAAATGCGTAAAGCTGATAAAATCTATCCCGATCTATGCATGCGCATATTAAATAATCTTATCTGTTCGATCTACAACATCCAGCTAAGACTGTGATTTACCAGTCTGTAGATTTAGCGGTTGAGAAAGAGAACCCTCTTCACTCTGAATTCTTTATTTTTAATTTATTTAAATTATTCAGCAAACATACCTTGACGAAGACTATTGACGACCAGCCAATGAACAAAACAAACCAAATTAATTGAAAAAATTGATAAACGGTACCAGATAACTGCCACATACTTTCTCCCAGTTGAAACATTATACCTTCCCAAGAGTAGCATAGGAGGTGGTTATTTAGAATTGCAAAAGTAGGAAAATGTTACCAATGAAAATATTAGACACACATGTAACACACATCCATATTATATTATTATTTAAACTGTTCGATCGATTTCGAACAAATTTGCACCAAACATGTCAATTAGGCCTGTATAGATGCACGAAAAAAGTTTTGAAAAATTTTAAAAACAACCCCCTTTTTCGCCAAAAAACCCCATAAATCAGTTATTATTATTATTACCTAAACGAGAATTTTTAGAAAGATGCAATTTTTTGCATATGGTAGGG
>JAGFPH010013694.1:0-13176 GCA_018207615.1 Philaenus spumarius | reverse complement strand
TATGGTTTTTAACACTGCAGGTGTTATATTCAAAACTCTTTAACACGTTCATCACATTATTGAAAAAACATTCCCCATATTTTCCCCACCATTTTCTTTTCCCCAATATATGCCACAAACTTAAAAATTTCCCCATTTTGAGAAAAAAAAAACAATCTGGCAGCCTGGAGCAGTGCATGGCATGTTAGTGACAGTCAGTGGTGCCACAATAACAAAGGTTAAAACTGAATTTCCCAGAACATCATTTAAAAGAAGACAATGCATGTATTTGGTACAGAAATATTTGGATTTGCCAAACATTTTTGAATTGGAAATTGCTTGTTATTTGTGAATGTTGTTAATTAACAACAAAAATTTTTGAAAGTCAAACAAAAAGTTTTAAGGGTTTTGCGTACAATTTAACCAAACATCGAAATTCCAACTTTTTTCTAAATTTCTCAAATTTCCCCAATTTTTGGATTTTAAGATTATTGGGGGAGACACCCCCTTGCCCCCCTCCCCATAGCGACGTCCCTCACGACATCCCGCAAGACTTGGTCATCGCCGGAACGGACCAAGATGGCGGTCAGCTTTACGCAGGCAGGGGACACTACGAGGGGGACTTAATACCGGCTATGATAGCCCCCCATTATGGACACGCCTTTGTACCTTACGGTGGACAAGAACATAAACTTCCAAACTATCAGGTTAGTTATAAACTAGTATAAATAAGATATAACGTTGTATAGTATAAATTAAATAACTTACATTGGATGTTCATTGATGAGAGTTCCAGACAAACACAGCACTTTAACTCATTTGTCTTCGCCATCCCGCGACAGGTAGAAGGCAGTCTAAGACAAACAAAACAAAAAGTTTGTATGTGCATACAAATATGATTTCAAAACCATTATCCTAAGCTATGCAGGGTGGAAACAAGTCTGGACACGGTTTAATACTTTGTATGTAAAAAAAAATTGAAAGTAGATGTGATTGAGGAACCTACTCTATGTAAAAATACTATTTTATTAAGATTTCAAAAATGTATCTGCCATCTTGGATCCGCCATTTTAAATGTTACTTTGTTTTGTTTTTTTTAATGGGAAGGTGGTCATGTGATACATCATTTCGATGTAGAATTTCAAGAGAAACCCAACGGTGAAATTTGCACATCCATATCTTCATCCGATTAAAAATGTTAAAAATGGCGGCCAAAAAACAACAAAATCGTGTTTTCCGATTTTTTCCCATATTGCTGTACTATTTTTTTAATTTTAATATTTTTTTTTAAATTTAGAATCAAATAAGCTTTTAAACAATATGCCACACAACGTTATTTGGGAGTTTTTAAAATGTATGAGTTACACCCATTTTGATTTTTTCAAAATTGATTTCGAGTGGTTCAACCAAATATCGTTGTGTGGCATATCGTTTGAAAGCTTATTTAATTTTGAATCCAAATAGAAGAATAATTGATATTCTTTTAAAAAATAGTACAGTAAAATGGGGCAAAATCGGAAAATACGATTTCGTAAATTTTGTCTTACCATTTTTAATCGTGTAAAGATATGGATGCGCAATTTGGTTTTGAATTGAAATTCTACATCGAAATGATGTAACACATGACTACCTTCCCATTTAAAAAAAAAACAAAGTTACATTCAAAATGGCGGATCCAAGATGGCGGTCGGCTTTACACAGGCAGGGGACACTACGAGGGGGACTTAATCCCATCTAAGATAGCCCCACATTATGGACACGCCTCTGTCCTTACGGAGGGCAATAAACTTTCAAACTATCAGGTTATTTATAAACTATTATAAGATATAACGTTGTATAGTATAAATACCTTACATTGGTTGTCCATTGATGAGAGTTCTAGACAAACACAGCACTTGTCACAACACAAACACAGCACTTAGTCATCGTCATACCAGGACCGGTAGAAGGCAACCTAAGACAAACAAAATAATATTAAAAGTTAGTATGTGCGTCTATTGTAAGGTTCCCTACTGCACAAAATATTATATGCACCATTTTTACACGTACGAATCTCTCTATATAAAAACTACCCTTAAAACTAATCAAAAAACCTTAATTTAAGTTAATAGCAGTTCTTGTTTCTGGAGCAATGACTACAAGTTTCGCTGTCGAAGGCAGCATCATCAGGCCGGCGAATAACACTAACAATATAGTCCATTGTTCACATATACATCACAAACGTATATACATTATTCGGCTTGGTACAAATAATTGTGCAGAGACGGCACTTGTGAACTGTTAAAAAAATGTTTTTGTTCCCAATACTTAGATGATGCTGCCCGTGGCAGCGAAACATGTAGCCATTACTACAGAAACAAGAACTGCTATTAACTTAAATTAATGTATGTTGATTAATTAAAGTAGTTCTAAAGCTAAACCATAAATATTAAAATTAATTAATTCATACACTTACTTTAGCTATATACAGGATGGTTATAAAATCACTCCCTCCCCCTTAAATTTTGTGTTTGTTAAAACAAACAAATATCCTTTGGGAAACGATACTAACCTAACGCAAAGTATCTTTTGAAGTAATCGGAAATTTTCAGTGTTCCCTAAAAATGGAGTATTTTGGGGGCAACTCAAAATTTTTAAATGGGAAGTATGGTTATGTGATACCTTATTTTAAAGGTATAATTAAGACTAGGAAAATGACTTAAAGAAAATAAAAATCGGACCACCCAAAACAAAATGGCGGTCATAAACGTGTTGAAATAAATCGACATAAAGTTGCTAATATCTCGAAAAGAAAGTTTTTTTTTAAATTCAAGAGACAAAAAATATTTATTTCAAAGTGCTTGACCTAAAAAAATTGCTTCCAAATCGATTTCGTAAATTTTATTTTTTACAAAATTTTGTAAGATTGAGGAGTAAAAATAAAATTTATAAAATCGATCTGGAAGCAATTTTTTAGGTCAAGCACTTTGAAATAAACATTTTTTGTCTCTTGAATTTTTTTTAACTCGTCCTTTTCGAGATATTACTAACTTTATGTCGATTTATTTCAACACGTTTATGGCCGCCATTTTGTTTTGGGTGGTCCGATTTTTATTTACTTTGTGTCATTTTCCTAGGCTTACGTATACCTTTAAAATAAGTTATCACATGACCATACTTTCCATTTAAAAATTTTGAGTTGCCCCCAAAATCCCCCATTTTTAGGGGACACTCAAAATTTCCGATCATTTCAAAAGATACTTTGGGTTAGGTTAGTATCGTTCCCGAAAGGATATTTGTTTGTTTTAACAAACACATAAGTTAAGGGGTGGGGGGGAGTGACTTTATAACCACCCTGTATACAAAAAAACTAATCAACTAATTTCACTAAAAATTTCACAAGTTACACATATTAGTACCAGGATGGTGTAGAGAATATGGTCCCTGCAATCAATAGATTAAAATGGGGTAGCTACCCTATACAATAAAAATATATTTCACGTGCTTCTTAAAAGCTATAAAGCTAAATATGTATAATATTTACTTAATTGACATAAAAACCATTTTGAAATTCAATCACTTAAGTCATGGTAATGAAAGGGAAAATTACTATCCTTAAAATTAAATAATAACTAAAATTAAATGAGCAATTCTGTCGCGGATCTCGAAAACGGCTCTAACGATTTTGATGAAATTTTCATACAGGAGTTATTTGACGTCAGGAATTGAATGCGCTAGGTCTTATGTCTACAAAAACGCGTGACATAAAATAAAGTCTGAAAAATGCCCATACAATTTAAAATCTGAACTTATTTTTATACCACCTTTCAAGTCACTTAGAAGGTGAATAGGTACAGCTTCTTTTTAAACCTCCTTCAAAGTCACTGAATATTCGAATAGATACATTATATAGATACAATCCAGATGTTAAAAATACTGAACGATGCTCGTTCGCCCAGGTACAAACGAGCCAAAGATTAGCGAGAGCCTTTAGAGAGTTTTTCAACTGCAAGCGAAGCGAAGCGTCCAGGGGCAGAGCCCCTAGTAATAATTAAAACGGGATATCTACCCATATAAAATAAATTACTTCAACATTAAACACCCATAGGTATCTATACTAATATTATAAAGAGGTAAATTTTGTTTGTTTGTTTGCATGTAGGGGGTAATCTCTGGAACTACTGAACCGATTGAAAAAATAGATTTAATAATAAAAAGCTACACTATCCCTGAATAACATAGGCTATAATTCATTTTGATAAACACATTTTTTATTTCAATATTTGTAAATTTAGTAGGAAAAATCATAGGTTAGGCCTAGGTTGATGAACTAACACATGTATTTACATTTATTACCATAGCAACCAATTGAATAAAATAACAGATAAAGCAGCTGTTTGCTACAATATTTCCATTAACAGCTGATTTTAAACTTCGAAGCAATTATTTATATTTTTATCTTTTAGATTAGGTTTTTATTAAAGTGTAAGTAAATAGCGATTCAAAACATTTTGAGTTCTGCTTCCTGCACTAAGGAAGCAAATTAATTGAATTGAATTAATTACACCTTCTTTAGTAAATAAACTTCAAAGGATTGATCCCGACAAAGGGAAGTACGCTTTTAATAAATATTAAACATTTTACTTTGTAGAGAAAACAGTTTAGTTTAGTTAATCTGCAAACAGAAATATCGAGACCTATGCGTGCTTCGAACGCCAAACCCTTTCTACCTCAACTCATACATTTTATAGGTGTTTCAAAAAGTGCTTTACAACTTTTAAAAATCATATTAATTTATTCAGAGAACCTACAGAGGTGATTGTAGTGTCAATTTGTAGCGAAACACATCAAGTTTTGACTCGTGTAGTTTGCTAGTGCCGAATCGCACCGTCAGGAGCGCTATCGGAAGTTGCGTAAAAGATGGACCCGTGCGTGCTGCTGTGTGTTTTGGTTCGAACAATCAAAGTCGGCTAATATCAGCGTAATATCCGTACCAACTACGCTAAAGATCCTCATAGTAGGCCTACAATTTATGAGTGGCATACACGTTTTGTAGAAAGAGGATGTCCGGTAAGACATAAGAAATCACCAGGTCGTCCGAGCACATCTGACGAAGTCATTGAGCAAGTGAGACAAAGTTTTGTCAACAGCCCTACGAAATCGACCCGGCATGCATCTTGCGAGCTGCAAGTCGCACATACGACAGTTTGGCGAGTGTTGAAAAACGTTTGCATTTAAAACCGTACAAATTTACGATTTTACAATAAAAGACACTGATAAAATTGCCCGTAAGAACTTCTGTGCGGATATGTTAAATCGAGTGGATGAGGATGAACATTTCTGGGACAACATAATCGTCTTCTGACGAGTCGACTTTTCACTTAAGTGGCAAGGTTAACACACATAACTGTAGGATTTGGGGCAGTGAAAATCCACATCAAACATTGCAACATGTTCGTGATAACCCTAAACTTAATGTTTTTTGTGCATTGAGCAAGAACAAAATTTACGGCCCTTTTTTTCCAAGAGAGAACCATCAACGGGATAGTGTACCTTGTACATGTTACAACAATTTTTGATACCGCAGATCAATGAGGATGACGAAGAACGCAATATTTATTTCATGCAAGATGGCGCACCACCTCACTACCTGACTGCTGTCCGAGATTTTCTGAATGGCCACTTTCCAGTTCAATGGATTGGCCGTGACGCGCCAATTGCATGGCTCCCACGTTCCCCAGACCTGAAACCGCTAGATTTTTTCTTATGGGAATTCATCAAGGGTACCGTCTATGTACCTCCTTTGCCGGCTTCTCTACCTGAGCTTAGAGCGAGAATTTATGCCGCCGCTGAGCAAGTTACTCCTGCAATGCTGCAGCGAGTTTGGGAGGAAATTGACTACCGATGGGATGTGTGCAGGATCACCAACGGAAGCCACATATAACATCTTTAGTTTAAGGTAATAAAACTTGATGAGTTCCTCTACAAATTGACACTACAATCACCTCTGTAGGTTCTCTGAATAAATTCACATGATTTTTCAAAGTTGTAAAGTACTTTTTGAAACACCCTGTAAATTATATTTTTGTTTTAAATAAAGTTGAATTATTAATTTTAGTATACAGGGTGTCTCAAAAGTACGTGAACAGCGTTATATTTGTGTAACCATTGCACATTACGCAACACAACTTGGTACATGTTTTTCTACAAAAACTGCTATTTTTTTAGGCAATTATATTTTGTTATCGCCTTAGGGGGACGGCCCGCAAGGAGTCGTAAGAAAATCCTAAATAGAAGCATAGGTCGAGTTGTACATCAAATTAAAGATATAGCTAAAGAGAACACAATGCCGCAAATCAGACATTAAAAGGTTCACCCTACACAAAATGGCAACCGTTAAAAGTTACAATATTGTGTGTTTTTTTTTTTTAATAGCTTATTTTTACTTATTGGCATACGATTTACAAGCAAAACTCCGACAATCCACTCTAGCAGTTTTTGTGGATAGTGAGTGACTCATCGCCTTCGGTGGGAACGGTCTACGAGGAGGATGAGGTACAATTTTTATTTCAAATTATAAATTTGTACTACATGTTAAAAAAATAACAATTACCAATAAACTTTCATATCAGCTTACATTTTTTAACTGTTTTCCTTCTGCAGTCAGCATGGCTGGTGTAGTAGCCGTCCATGCTCCGTAGCATCTCAACAGGTATTTCTAGTGTGGACTGTCGGAGTTTTGCTTTTAAAGCTAACGCGAGCAAAACGAAACAGTGCATTTGTGAGTAGAACAAATTTTAAAAAGTTGGTTGAAACTCTAAAACGTATAAATTGAATTGTTTAAGTTTATATGTTTTTGGTTTCAACCAACTATTTGGGAAATTGGTCCACTCACGAAGGTGCTGAATAACTGCCTGCGGGTACGAAAATATGTATGAGTAGAATTAGTTTGAACCTCAGCCACCAGCCCAGGCTCACCCATTGCATTGGGAGTTTGCATCTCGACCTTACGGGCTCGGATCAGGGCTTTATAACAAGGGCTCTACCATATTGCTAATTTACTGTGACCCAGTATCGATCGCCTATGACGTCACCATGCTGACACACACCAGCTGGTAATATAAATAAAATGCTTACTTTTTTCTAGCTGGCATATAATTACCTGGGGACAAGTGATTTATTATATTATCTTAAAATAACAATATGCACATAAACGTAATGGACAAGGATGTAAATATTCCCGTATCAAACAACTGTACACCGGGAGTCATGGCGCGGCACCTCCTCGCACTCATTTAAAAACGATTTAATAATGATGTAATCGTTTTATCACAAATCGGTGAATTGAAAAGTTTAGGTCAACTCATTGGCTACAACTTTCCCGCTGGAAGTTTGTTCATAACCCAAAAATAAAAAATTTCCTCGCTTAGTAACTTTTCCATGCCAGTCAGTGATAATTCTCAAATATTTTCAATTGGTTATTAAAATTCGAAATACCTGTTAAAATGAAAGTTTTTTATACTGTTAGAATCCGTACTTTATGTAGATTAAGAATATATATGTTTTATTTTACTGAAGCTTTTCCGTCGAGTTAAAACAGTGAGTAAACGACAGCGCGCACAAGGAGTCCGCTGCTCTAGTTATCAGCACAGTGAAGTCAGAGTGAAACTGGCGGCACGGTGCCGGGATCAAAGAAACGGTTTAGCCCTTGTTATAGAGCCCTGGCTCGGATTAGAAGCTCACACTCCGGTAAAATTCCACAAGTGTTCTATTATATTACATTATAAATCATTCAAATAAAATTATGTGCAACAATAGTCGCGTATCCAAGGTTTCCATGTTAAAACAAATACAGATATCATTCCTTTTGTGTCATGTTGAGCTTCCTGGTCAAAACTGGAATTTGTTTGGCTTTTTATATTAGTGGTTTGATTTGTTGCTCTTGTTTGTTCCTACGTGGCCGAAAATTAGACGTCGACGAGGACCAACGGGTCGACGAGGACCAACTGGTCGACGAGGACCAACGGGTCGACGAGGAACAACGGGTCGACGAGGACCAACTGGTCGACGAGGACCAACTGGTCGACGAGGACCAACTGGTCGACGAGGAACAACGGGTCGACAACGACGGCGGCAAAGAGAGAGAGCTCCACGTCATAGACTATAAGAACTAGAAGATAATACATAAGTTGCAGAATAATCTCCTATTTTTAATAAATTCCTCAAAAAATTTTACTATCTTAAGAAAAATCTAAAAAATCGACTTTATTTTTCTGAACGTTGTTGTTTTACACGCCTGGTTTGCTTATAGCTCGCCTGGTTCCCCCAAAATCTATCAAAACGTAAAATACCATAACAGTACCCGGTTTAAATCCTCGTGTGGGGACAAGTCAGTATGTGAGTTATGCATAAACTGTATTTTCATATACACATGAAACTGGGTATGAATATTCATCTAACTAGGGTTCATTTTACTTTAAAATTGTTTTTTCCTGCAACAATCCTTTTGAAAATGGCGGTAGTTGAAACTGTTCAATGTTGAATATCTAGATATTTAAATATTCAATGTTAAATTGCTTCCAGACCCACTTTAAGAAGCATATTCCATCTTCCAAACGTTCTACCACCAAGAAAATAGTTTCCAAGTTCACAAAGCATTCAATTAACACCAACCATAATTACACAGACATAGGCAAAAACTTGAAACTATTACATCACTGTAATAATAAGGGTCTATACGATAGGTTCCACATGTATAAAATGCAAAAACACGATCCAGACAATCTACTTATAAGTTGCTTTTTCATTCCCACACCATCTTCGATATGATTAATAGCACGGAAGCATAAGTTTTAGTAAATATTTAACAATCCAGTATGGCTACAAGCATTACGAAACGACAGATTTGGTCCAAGTTTGGTACAAAAACGTTGATTTTCTATGTCGCTCGGATGAAAACCGGAAGCACGTTTTTGACAGGAAGTGATATTTTTTTAGATTTTTCTTTTAGATAGTGAAAATTTTTGAGAATTTTATTCAAAATACAAAAATAGGAGATTATTCTGCACCTTATACATTTATCTTCGAGTTCTTATAGTCTATGATGCGGAGCTCTCTCAATTCGCCGTCGTCGTCGACCTCGTCGAGTTTATTCCTCATCGTGGTCCTTTTTTCGGCCACGTCTGGGCAAACAACAACAACAACAACAAATCAAACCAGCCAATATACTAAGCCAAAGAAATTCCAGTTACGACCAGGAAGGCCAGTTACATGAGGCAATAGGAATGATATCTATATATTAATAGGCAAGCACAAAACTTGTCCTTTTTTCTCAGCTTGTATGCATCGTAGGAGAAATTCGTGCATACCGTTAGAAAAGTAGTGTCCTGTAGATGAGCAGAATCCCATTATAATTTACATCGGTCCTCAGGGATACGCCCCAGTGGCCCTCAAAGTTTCAATGTTAATCTTATGGAAGGTCAATCTTAAGGAAGAAGAAGAAAGATTTCTTTTGATTTTATCAGGGGCACAAAAAAACAGCTGTTCGTATGAAAAGCTTAAAACAGCTGATTTTGATCAACAACTGATTTGGATCAAAAACTGAATATAATTTTAGGCCGCGTTCACTTTGCAGGCACGCTTGGGCAAGTAAACTGGAGGCGCACGCGTGGCCAAGCTTGCCTGTAGAAACAAAATTCGTAGAAGTGCGTCTGAAACAAGTGGCGCCGTGCTCCGACTGTTCACACTGTCAGCCACTGGCAAGCGCACGTTTGGACAAGCTTGGCCCTCCAGTACCAGGAAACAAATGAATTTGGCAAGCTTGCTCATTTGGCCTGAGACCGCCACGCCGTTCAGATCGTAGTTAACCTCTGTGAAAAGATGGGAGTTGAAATGCTCATCGCTGCAGTTCGTCAAAGGAGACCTATTTGGGATGCAACTATCAAATTACATAGCAACAGGGATTGCATCAAGAAACTTTGGGAAGAAATAGCAATCGAGTTGGGATTGGAATGTAAGTGAAAAACTTATCTATTTTTTATATACATTATTTTACTGTCAAAAACATTAAAAAAACACAGTTCAGTATAGTACTGACAATATAAAAGCAAGTTGTAAACCTATGTTAAATTGTATTTGACCATTTTTACACAATATTTACCGTCTTAAGGAAATAAATATTAAACACTGTAATTCAGTCATATCTTTACTTGGCACAGTAGAAGTAGTGCTTAAAGGCATCTCTGATTTTGATGGCCTTTTTAGTGCCCCTATTGTATCGTCGTATATCTGGATTTGGCAGGTAGGTATTTATACTTGTAGAACCTTCTGCTAAGTACCTATCTACTTCTGCACTGCCTTCTATGTCGATTACAATGTTGTGTAGAATACAAGCACATTTCACAATTGATTCAACTTTGTCAGGCGAGCACTGTATTTCAGTTTTTAGGACTCGCCATTTTGCAACTGCAATACCAAAGGCACACTCAACAACTCTACGAAATGATGACAGTTTGTAGTTAAAGAGTTCTTGGTTTTGAGTAGCATTTTAACGAGGATATGGTCTTAAAAGGTACTTTTTCAGAGGGTAACCTTGATCCCCAAGAATAACGTGGGGAATAGGACTTGTTGGAATGGTCGGTGAGTATGGGAGGGGTTTTTTTACCAGGCATCAACGAGCCTTCTTCTAGCTTTTGGTACAACGGTGACGCTTGAAATACCCCACCATCACTTTGACGACCATACCCACCAACATCAATACACTGAAACCTGCACTTAGCATCAGCAACACCTTGTAGGATCACAGAAAAAAATTGTTTATAGTTGTAGAACATCGATCCTGAATGAGTTGGGCATCTCACACGTACATGTTTTACGTCTATACACCCAACACAGTTTGGAAATCCCCAAGTGGCCATAAATTCATCCGCTGAAGATTTAAATGACTCCGTAGTAGGAGCTGGCATGTGATCACCAACAAAACATTCCCATATAGCTTCACATGTCTCGTAGACAATGGCTCGAACGGTATTATGAGCCAACTTGAATGAGAAGGCCATTGATCTAAAAGCGAGTCCTGTAGATAGAAACCTGAAAGAAAAATATAAAACTGTATACTCTTTTGACATTTACTAATAAAAAGGTTAATGCTCCATTTGAATGAAATTAGGGATGCGCTATTAAAATTAAAATTAAATAGGATGTTCGCAATTTTCATTCCAGCGACTAAGATGCCTGTGGCCCTCGTTGAATATATCTACTAAATATGTTATGCTATTTTCTCACAGTTATTACTTATTACGGTCTTGTTCTGTTCAGGTAACCTGGCTAAGAAGAAATGGAAAGCCCTCCGCGAGAATTATAGAAAAGAACAACTAAAGAAACGAACAACTACAGGTCAAGCTGCAGGTGACACTTGGAAGTCAAAGTGGGTGCACTTTGAAGACTTGTCTTTTCTTCAAGACCAGTTTGTTCCTCGAATGATGTCTGGAAACATGAGCCCTGGTGTAAAGATAACTGAACCTTCAGAGGAAGTTCAAGAAACACCTGATGATATCGATGACACTATAGTGGAGGAACACGAAGTAGATAAGAATTTTGAGGAAGCTGGAAAATCTCTCCCTGCACCTGGCACTTCCACAAACCAACCAGAGGAACCTGCACCAATCTCTGTGAAACGCTCAGCACCCCCTGTGCGACTACAACGCACGAAACAATTAAAAACATCACTATTGCAAAAAATGGTTCAACTGGAGGAGAGAAAGGTTCAGCAATACGAACAAAGGAGACAGACGCCGTCAGAGGTCCAAGATGCTGACTATTATTTCCTCATGAGTCTCTTACCATCGATGAGAGCTATTCCACCTAACAGGAAAATGCTGTTCAGACGCAAAGTAGAAGACTTGTTTCTTCAAGAAGAAGAGCATAGTGCTCAAATGAACTTTTCCCCAAGCGAAAATCAACCTCAGCGGTCATACAGTGTTGCATCCTATGATAACAGCACTAGTGCAACAGAACACTCTGATACCTCTACAAATGTTGGTCAGATGCCTGATGATTTCCATTATGACGAACGCACAATTTCACAGTTAATTGGTGGATACGAAAACAGTTAAAAAAAATATTATGCTAAATTAGTCTTATTTACATAACACTACTATATATATTTCTTGTTCTACATGCCAATGTTATTGTGTATTTCTTATACTTGCCTTGAGGAATAACAAACACATTCACCGTGTTATTGTACGATTTAATAAAATAAAGTATTTTCAAATTAAAACTACAACTTAGCGTTTTTTCTACTTAACCAAAACCTTGAATCAGCATTAATTAATTTTAAAACAAAAAGTGTGAAAAAATACCTTAAAGTGACCATGAGCTTCTTCTCTGGCGAGACACATTTTCTAAAATTAGACTGCTTGCATAATTTAGTGTCTATTTTCTTAAGTATGTAATAAAATGTTTCCGGCATCATTCTAAAATACTCGAAGAACGTTTTGGGCTGTTTCAGTAGGTCAGGAAAAATTCGCGCGTACTCTCCATGTTCTTCTCTGTCCAAATAGTATTCATTTACCCACTCCTCTCTAATAGATTCCGCATCTACCAATAAAAACTTTAACAAACCATTTTCAAACACAACGTGTTCTTCGTCCGAGGACTCCATTTTGACTGATCAAGTAGAAGCGTTTACTTGCCCTTGCTTGCACCTAGTGTGACCACAACTCCCTTTAAGCAAGCTTGGCCACGCGTGCGCCTCCAGTTTACTTGCCCAAGCGTGCCTGCAAAGTGAACGCGGCCTAACTCATAACAAGTGTTCGTAATGCGAAGTAGTAACAGTTTCCTTGCTTATTTCAATTTACTGACAAGCAAATGCATTTAGTGCGGTCAACAATGTTTACCATGCCGTAGAATTCATTTAGCCAGATACAATTTTAATCTTTCTTTCACTGCTTTGTATTTGAGTTCACTGTTATAATAAATTTCACTGTTTAGAAAAAAAATAATAAATCTTTATCCAACCATAAATGCATAGCTTCAAGCTAATACTATTTTCATATGTAGATTTAATTCTTTAATTTATATTACCTTAACCTTAGCAAACCTATTTTTCTAAACATTTTCTTGTTAAATTTAAAACCTAATTGGTAAGAAAATGTAACGGTAATTTTCTTATTTACAAATAACAAAAACATAAAGCAAAAACATTATTTTAAACCT
>JAGFPH010013693.1:2740-25300 GCA_018207615.1 Philaenus spumarius | reverse complement strand
AAAATATTCATTTTTGATAGATATATTTATTATTTTTTACTACGCCGGATATCGGAGGTTTCGGATATGAGAGGTTCGGATTAGAGAGGTTTTACTGTATATACAGTATATATATATATATATTTACCTCAATCCACCTATTGTAGTCCAAGTATCAAAACACCATCAATTGTAGTCCATTATTTACCACCATATATTTCTTAAGCCGGATTATAAACGATAATAATATTTTGGGATAAAGTTTGAAATAGACCATTCTGTCTTACATTTCATTTTTACAAACAAATATTCAATCAGTTTTGTGTAATCTCATCTGTCACTTCACAATCAAATGTGGTCCATAACCATTGTGGGAAGCGAAGTAGCAAAACACCGTTGAATGTGGTCCCACAAGCGTATCACTTTACATTTAACTGTGGGCCAGAGCGATAAATGGTTATATACCCCAGTTGTGGTCCGCCTACAATGTTGCCAGATTTATTATGTATTTTTAAGTAGACTCTGCTTAGCTTCCAATGCGGCAGTCGACTTTTTCCAGATGGAACAAAAACAAATATTACCGATATGATTATTATTATGTATTTCTTTGTGAATCATTTGATGTGTGAGTGAAACCGTCGATGCCTATTTAGATTGTTTCTATACTTTTTCCTAGTTAGTGTTTTTGTAAACGATTTTCAATAATATTGTGGAAGTTGTAGTAATATTATAAAGTATTAAATATTGTATCTCATAAATAGTTTAAATTCCAACAAATAGTTTCAAGGATTAAACTTTATTTAAAATATTATAATATATATGGGACCAGCTCCGTGAAGTTAGCGGGCCCAATTGAAGTTCAAAAAATATTTGTGGAACATTGAACTCAAAATTGGTAGAAACTTTAGCTTTTAAAACACTGGTAAAAATTGAGCTTAACGTTTTTAATCATGAAAAAGCTACTTGACTATTTTATGATATTTATAAAGCAGCTTTGTCTACGAATAGTGCGACCGTGCGACAAAGGCAATTGTAACCTTCTAATTTAGCGGCACTCGGTAAAGACGAGATACCGCCAAATATATAACGACATGACACAGTCCCTATGGACGGTAACAACAAAGGTTGCATTTCTTAAATTGTTGTCTTTACTTTTTTTTGTCTAGTATATTTTTTAGTAATGTGGTGGTAGTAAACGGTTAACACTTCCCAATATCAAACTTTTATAGGAAAACATAATTTTGTAAAAATAAAACTCATCATGCTTCAACAAAATTAGACACTTAAACCTGTATCAAATCTCCTTATATTCTATAATTATTGTATATATATTAACATAGGCTTATGTTTATAGAGAGTAATTTTAAAGTTTAGATACAACTTTATATGACATACCTTAGTGGCATCTAACTGCATAAACAAATTAATACATTTATGTATTAAATTAGATTAAATTATAAATTAATTTACAAACTATACAATTTACAAGAATAAAAACTTTTTTATAAGTTTAAAATATTTGTACGGCATCTTAGATCAGCCACATTGAATCAAACTTAATTTTGTTTTTATTTTCGGAAAGTCGACATATTTTAATACTCGATTTCTATATAAAATCTGACAAGAAAACCACGGAGAAAGCATATTTTCAATAAATACAAAAATGCTTTATTTCGCAACAAAAATAGGCTAACACAATATTTGGTTAAATAATAATAAAATAGTTCTACACATTAAACTTCATACTTAACATTTATTTATGTTAATTGCATTTTCAAAGCACACGATTAGGTTGTCTGCTTGGTTCGGTAGCAATGTTAAAACACAATAGGCTAAGCAAAAACACTTAACACCTAATGAACTGCTTCCACGCATTTGTTGATATTAAAAAACTAAACTTTATAAGCAAATAACATTACAAAAAAACATTTGAATGTTTTTGTATTTGAAAGCAATTCCGGACTACCAATATTTGCCTTAAAATTTAATCTTAAAGAATTATATATTAATAAAATTACAAATGGGAAAATGTATTTAATTTTTTTTTAAATATCTAGAAAACAAAAGTTTAAAACTTTTACAGCATGCCTGATAAAAATTTGAAATTAAATTCTTGAATTAATGCTAATCTGTATTGCCATGCTTGTTGAGAAAATTTTAAAAGCCGGATCCAATTGTGCTCATTTAAATACTTTAAACCCTTTTCCATAGGTTTATGCGTTTTAAACCAAATACATCTAAAGTCCTTTAAAATTTGACATTTTCCAATAAAATTATATGTACACTCGAGCTGATTTAAATTACAAAGAGAGCAATTATAATTTTATTATTTAATATGAATTTTTAATAATTGTCTTCGGTTTGGAGTACAAACTTTGAAAGTTGCAATGATAAAAATGTCGCTTTAGCAATAAAACAGGATAAAGTTCGCTGTCAAAACTTTTCTACCATGTTTCCTGCCGAATAACAAACTAAACAGTACTGGATAGCCACACAAAAAATTATTTCCAAATTCCCTCATATTTCCCGATTTTCCCGGTGGAGTAACGCTGCATTACCGATACAGTGTTCATCGTCCCCCACGGCGAATAAAATGTATCTATGGATGTTATTAAAACTGTCACTTTAAGATTACATTTTATAATACTGAGTGGTTAACTTAAACCCACTAATAATAGAAAATAAGTAAATACAAACAATTAATTTAAATAAAATTAAATGTAAAAGGAGGAGCTATTAATAAATAGCATTTAAAAAAGAACAGTAGTTCTACTTCTTCCAGTTACAACGTAGCTTATACCTTTTCTGTTTAGTAAACAAAATATTTTCTTTTTTTCATGTGGCTTTACACTTTGCGTATTCAATTCCAAGTAGTAAAAATCTGTTATTTTCCAAACTATTTTAACTACCCTATATTTAGGTAAGTAAGGAAATTAGAGAAATAAAAGAAGAAAAAAATGTGGAATATTTGTTCTCCCACGACTGTTCATTCCGTCTCTCATTCATTTTAATTCAAATCAGAGTTTTTTTTATACATAAATGCTCACTGTAAATTTTCAAATAAAACGAAACATTTTCATTCTAGATAAAGAAAAAGCATTAACGAACTATGCGATTTCAGTTAATTGATAATTTATTGCTGTTTTTATTACGTTTGAGAAACATTTCAAGTACAAACTGTTTACTAAGAATTTGAACGACGCGTGACATTCTTTCGTAAATAAAAAATAGTATACGTTTTCAATCTATGGACTAATTATATTAAAAATAATAAGAAGAAATGGAATGACTACAATAATAGTGACTAAAATTACTGTTAAACATAAACTTATTTTAAAATAACACAAATTACTTAACGGTTGTACCAGCTAAGGTTAAGCAGTAAAAATAACATCAACATTACCACTGTAAGTTTATAAATTGCACTTTATGACTCACCTTCAGGATGTCAAGAGTGCCAGGCAGCAAGATAAAAATGCGTAGGCCTACTAGTGATTTCTCAGAAAAACAGGAAATGTAGTAAGGCCGCAACTGTTCAATGACTTACAATGAATAGGTTTTGTTTGTATGAATTTCCATTACTTTTACAGATATTTAAATCTGGATATATTTTTTAACAAATCGCAATTTTTATCGAAATAATTCCATTTTAATAAATTGGTAAAATATATTACCATACATTTATTGACATAATGGATGTCTCATCTTTATGTATATAAAGTATTACATAGGTAAAATATTAAAGAAATCATTTAAAAATTTTCCACAAGTTTTGTTTTGCAAAATTTTCGGTTTCATGACGTTTTAAATCAGTTGCAATATTCTAGAAAGATCATGACTTAAAGTAGAAAACTACTTATTTATAGTAAGGATACTAATGACATCTGGAAATCTAGCATTTAAGAAAATGTATAAAGAAAACCAAATAATACTAAAGTGTAACAGGTTAATTCTAATCTGGCACTTCGAGCTGCTTAAGGGGGAGGGGGATACCCTGTCCGCTATATTAAATCTGATTCCCATAAGAGAAAGGTTACAGAATATGTAATATTTTCCGTTAATTCGTGAAATAAATTTAAAAATTTGGTTTCATTTTGAAGTACTGTCATATGAGGATGTTGATTGCTGAATATATTTTCGAAAACCGTTTTATTGTTTTCATAAACGTATGATATAAATCATAAAAAATAATTAACTTTATTAAATTTTTACTCAGTTACAAAAAGAGATATTGCAAACAACCTTAGCGATCAACGAACACAATCTGTTTTACTTTAAGAAAAAATACAGCTTTTGTTTTTTGACGAAAATAACACAAAAATATGCTTAAAAGTGAAGGTATGGTCAGGTTATTTTAACATTGAAAATAGTCGCCGACTTCACCGTTTTGAATTTAGGGACCCAAGTCTTAACCGGATTTTCAAGGAGATAGTACATCTACTAGTTCAATACGACCAGGTTTTGGCCGACTTAATACAACTAAAAAAACGGCCAGTAACTTATCTCAGACCTCAGATACAGAAAGAGTTGATTAAACTTATTTATAGAGAAATAACCAATGAAATCATCAAGGATATTAACAAATCCTCTTTTGTTTCAGTTATGCAGTTGTACTGTTAGGTTTATACGGGGTGTCCCACGAAGAGGTTTAAACGTTTGATTTTGTATAGCTTGCCCATTAACAGGGCTATAGAATACAACGGCTGGTCCACTTCTTTGATGTTAACGCTCGCCGACTGCTCCAACCTTCCTTTTGCCCCCCCCCCCCTCCTATGTGATGTCATTCTGGTACCATGACACGCCGTGTAAGCACGGTTCGCCTTAGCTCTCACGTGTTATTTGATATAACGTTGCAGATGATAATTCTTTAAACAATTATGCAATACACACAACCACCTAAATTATATGTTTACCAAATTTTGTTAATATTGAGTAATTTTTTTTCAGTACAAGTGTTTAAAGGAAGTATTTAATTCCACGAGATTTTCGCATTTTGGTGCATATTCAAGGCTAATTTTCTCGAAGAGGCATTCCATGAATTTCTTTAAAAAGTTATACCATACCTAAATTATAAGTTTAGCAAGTTTGGTGAATATTGAGCAATTGTTTTGCTCAGTACACGTTTTTAAAGAAGGTATATAATTCCGCGAGATTTTCGCCCTTTGACGCATATTCAATGCTAATTTTCTCGAAGAGGCATTCCATGAATTTCTTTAAAAAATTATACAATACACACGATTACCTAAATTATATGTTTAGCAAGGTATTTATTTATTTCATGTTACGTTGCAGACGAGATTACTTTATGAAATGTTACCAAGATTATCAAGTAGGCTAATATTGTCTGCAGCGTTACTTGAATATTCCAAGAAACACCTTTACTAACAAAATACATCCAATCAAACATTTTCAGAATGATGAGATATAAATAAGTAAATGTATAATATATGAATAATAATAAGATTTATACTTAGAGTACCGGTAATTATTGATAACTCAAAATTTAAAAACAACAAATTTTAAGTATCATCTTCAAATTAAAATAAACATTAAAAAATATTATTTATTTAATGTAAGAGTTGCAAGCTAGATTACTTCATGTTAAAAAGTTACCAAGGTCCACAAGTAATTTCTTCTGCAGCTTTAAGTTAAAATGTATAAAAAAATCTTTACTAGCAAAATGCGCTTAAAATTTTCAGAATAATTAGATATAAATAAATATATAATATACAAATAATTTTAAATCAAATTTAAACCTAGAGTAATAAAATTATTTATGACAAAAATAAAACATAATTAACTTCTAGACTAAATTAAATTTTGCTCAGTATCAATTTAAATAGTCCAATTGTTTAAATTCAACTATTAAATTAACTATTCCCTAAGGCCTAGGGAAGAAAAATTTCTATAAAGCAGTTTTTTTTAAATATTTTATTTTAGCAGTAATTATTATGTAATGTGCATATCTGCATATAAGCTACTCATTATGTGTAAGTATTTATACTTTTATGTGTTTTATTTTATAAGTATTACACATGTTTTATTAAACTGCAGAATGACATTCAAGTTTTGGTGGTTTATTATAATAAGTACAACTATTTTCAATAATGTGGCACATTTTGTTCAATTTCGTATTTAGTTTTCAGAAATGTTTCAGAGAATCAAATTAAAAGTATGCTAACATTATACACTACATCGTTTTATTACCTATTAATTAGTTAGTTTTATTGTAACCCTGTCTTCTCCTTACATCTTTAGACTAATTATTGTTTACAGTCTATTTATTGCTTTGTGTAGTGACAATACTAAAACTAAAGAAGAGCGCATCATAAAAATGTTACAGCTTTGCTAAGAAATAGAAATTATTGTAGCAGAAATACTTATAAGAAGCGTTGGAAATGGAGCAGGTGTTACCACCGTGACGTCATCACAGTAGCAGTGGCGGGAACGCTTTCCTTGGCGGACTGGTCCAGCCCTTGTATTCTATAGCCCTGGCCCATTAATGCATCAATCTTTTTGAAACTTTACACACCCCACAATTTAAGCTTTAAAAACTTTAAAACTTTTCTGTGAAAATTTTAGCAGTACAACATTTGCAGAAACAAAATGGTGAAATAATTAAAAATGTATTAATTTTATCCCTCTGTAAATAGGTATTTAAATTACGCCTTACTGATTTTGTAACAAAATTAAATTATTAAATTAAATTATTGTAGATTTTGTAAAATATTTATATTGTCACGTTCTAATGATCTAAGGCATTTTGATTACAAAACTAGGATATAACATAATGAAAAACCTAAAACCAAAGTCTAAAATTACTCAAACTGTAGGCTAATCCATCTACAGCGATAAACTGGCAACAGCGCTAAAAAAATGATTCGTACGCTTTTAAAAAGAAATCCTTCGGTATACGAAGAAGTTCCTCTTCAATTGCGTGTTTTAAATCTTCATCATTGTTGAAGCTGTGGGAATAATCATGTTCCTTTAGGTAACCCATTAAAAAGAAGTCACACACAGTTAAATCTGGGGATCGGGGTGGCCAATCCAAAAAATTACTTCCACGACCAATCCAACGCCCATTAAGGCTCGGGTCCATAAATTCAATTCGGCAACCAATTTCAATGTTAAAATAACCTAACAATATCTTCACTTTTAAGCACATTTTTTGTTATTTTCGTCAACAAACGAAAGCTGTAATTTTTTTTCTTAAAGTAAAATAAATTGTGGGTGTTGATTGAAAATTAATAAATTTTACTGTTTTCTACTATTTATATCATACGTTTATGAAAAGAATAAAACGGGTTTTGAAAATGTATTCAGCAATCAACATCCGCAAATGACAGTTCTTCAAAATGAAACCAAATTTTTAAATTTATTCGGCCTTTTAATTGTGAAATTGTATTAGGCCTACAACATTAATATTTTTATACATGGTTTCCATTTTAACTGCGCCACCATTGCGATCTCCAAAAGTACAAGATGTAGGCCTACAGCAAACGTTAAATGCGGGACTTAACTTACGTTTTAGTGACAATTAAAAATATGAATTTAAAATTTTTAAAAATTGCTTCCATTTTCCAATATGGCGGACAACTTTCGAATTTCTTATGAAACACCCTGTATTTTATGATTATTTCGGGTTTTACAAGTTATTTAAAGACTTTTTTGTTCATGGTGTTTTTATGATACGACTAACCGTTTAAAAGTTAGAGGAGTATACAATTTTAAAAACACCGTAACTGAGAGGAAGATATTTTTGTATGCAAACGTTTTGAACTCATGAAAACACTCTTAACGCTAACAAAACATTGTTTAGACAAACAAATAACTTTCTAAAATCAAAAAATTGGTTTTGTTAATTTTTTAAAACTATTATACAGAGGAATTAACATAATTTGACGTTACCAAATTCATTTTTCATGTACATCTTGTCCTTTTGGAGATCCCAATGGTGGCAAAGTAGAAATGGACACTCTGAATATGGGCCCACATAAATATTACAGCATAGTGTATTGAATATATATTATATCAATCAGACTTTCGATGGATTTTTTTAGTCTTTGAGACCAATAGTATAAAATAACTACCGATTACAGTATGAACATATAAATATTAATTAAATCTAATTTTTTTTATTTTCAAAGATTTGTAAAATTCATAAATTCAATATCTAAGAACGGCGGAAATTTTCATGCAGATATTTTTAAAATATGTAGTAATAGTTGAAAAATAATACACACCAACATTTTAAAAATAATACTTACAAAAGACACTTAAAATATATACAGTTTTATTATTTATATTTAATTTGTGTATTAATTGATGTCATTTATCTATATCAATTGCAATTGCAGACATTCCAATGTCAAAATTTTGAAATACTAAATATTTCACAGCAAAAATTAATCAGGTGTGGTAAATTCCTTTACTTTAGTATGAAAATACTAAACTGATTTTGCAAGTAAAATTCATTTTAAAAGAAATTTTTATCATTTAACAAATAACTGGCAGCAATAAACAAACAACGTATAGTGTACATACGTCGGCAATTTAAAACAAAGAACAGGCCTATGTACAGTATTTCAAAGTAACTGACGCAGCAGATAAAGAAGACTTGAACTTGAGAACTGTTTCATTCTCTCAGCTCTCTCTCTCTCTTTCTCACCACCATCAAAACTTGTATCGTAATATAATTGTGTACACAAACGTTTGTATATTCTCTCTCAAAAAATAAATAAATGTGTTTATAGTAAGCAAATACAAAGTGTCTTGCTACCATATGAACAAACTTCATCATGTTATTCAGCAAGTCAAAAGAAACAAAAAATGTAATATAACATGTGTCCTATCTCATTCCGTTTTCCGTCTGTCTGTCTGTATGTATTTTTTAAAAAATACTTAATATTTTTGGAAGTAGAAAATATATTGAGCTCAAACTTTGTTGCATAAGCTTTTATCACTGTACGAAAAATGAAAACATTATTTTAAATATTTTCAAAATGGCGGCCGTTTATAATTTTTTATGTCAAATATCTCAAAATCCGCTAACTTTACAAAAAAATTACAAGAGACAAAAAATTTACTTTTTAATTGACAAACACAATGGTTTTTATTTTGTCTGTGGCTCAAAGGATAAACAGAGATATTGACAAAAGAAAGGATAAATGTATTTCTTGGTAGTTGTCACAATACCCAGAATTACTCCAGAAACAAAATATTTTAATGTTATTATGAGCTAAAATAGTAAGTTATATACATAATGTTCAGAGCACTTTCTGAGTTGATTCCACTAACAAAAAATAATAAAAAAAGTTCATATATTCACAGGTCCGGAAATGCTCCGTTAGAGAGTTACAGCTGGCGAAAAATTTCACCCGTCTTTCATATTACTAATAGAAACGATTCCCTATTGAAATATGTAGTGCATTAATTAAGGTGTAAAATTTAATTTAATTTACGTAAATTGAGCAGATAAATTTAATAAAATAGGCCCCAGTTCTGTAACTGCAGTAATTGTTTGACGCTAAGCTATGATGTATGAAGTAAATCTCATCATCAAATTTACAAAGGATGAAATCAGCACTAATAATATTTTTTCAGTTATAGCTTCTCCATGTATAGCTTTTCTACAAAAGAACAAAGAGCCTTCAGTAAACCCTTAGAACAGATACAAGTTTCTTCAGTAAATATATGGAAATAAATAATTCCATGTCTATGTATTATTTTTCTTGAATATTTTAAAATAAATAATACTATTCTCTATTATCCTTATTATCATAAAAGGTGATTTTTTAACTGTGAAACTATTAATCAGACAGAAAACTTTAAATGGGGAGCTTCCTCTCATTTTGTGTGGTCATTATTGATATGTACTTGAAATTTAAAATAAGCTGTCCCAAAATCCAAAATGGTGGCAAAAATTATCTTATAGGAACCCCTATCTTGTATTGTGATCACGAGTTTTACACTACATTTTAAGACTTTTTTATTCTTGGGTATATTTCGATAAAGTCACTACTTTATTAGTTATAGGCGCTTAAAAGTTCAAACATTTGACGTTTGGTGGATTTTCAGGAGGTTATTTTCCGTATTTCCCATTGTTGAAGCCAGTTATAAACTGCATTAGACATAGTATAAAAAGTTTAAATACCAATGCCAGAATAAAAATTTCCATACGTCAAATGTTTTAAACTTGAAGCGTCTATACCTAATAAACGAGTAACTATCAAAAGATACAAAAAGATTTAAAAAAAGTCTTAAAATGTGGTGTAAAAACCGTAAACATCATAAAAGATAAGGGTTCCCAAAAGAAATTATAAAAATGATGTGGTGTGTGCGGATGAGCTTTTGTTATTTGCTAAATAACACCAAACCTACAGATAAACCGTTCAAACTGAAATTTTCTATGAAAACTGATAGTGAACCACAATAAGACGTAGTCAATCCCTCAGGTCTCAGGCCTACTGGTCTTTAAAGTTCCCATATTGTTGATATGGACGAAAAATTTGTTTACACGTTACACGTAGTTTATTTTAATTTATTTCATATAAATAAACAGCTTTTATAAGAAATATTTTTACTATAGCCTATTTAAGGTTTGACAACTTAGTTTAAATTAATGTGATGTGCCATAATTGTAACAGTATTAGGAACACAGTCGTGCGTGACAGAATTTTTACAATTTCTTTGCAGACAGGCTTAAAAACTAAACTGGTATCTGCTACTATGGCCACTGTCGACCGTTCCTCAAAGATTACAGGTGCGATACATGTGAAACAATGGGACTAGTCCACCAGAAATTCTATATTATTGAACTTTAAGTTATATAGGCCTATATAGTGATTCAATTAATTAACCCTGCAGGTGGCAATGCTATTTCCCAGAGCGGCACGCAAACTTTTGTGTTTTGAAACCGTTTTTTTTTTTAATAATTAGCCAAATATAGTAATTACATTCCAATCCAAGTTTTTTTTTAGGAAAAAGGTCCAAAGAATTCATATATGCAACTTAAAAAATTATTTAATGTAAAATATATTAGTTCAGGAAGCACACAACTTTCGGTAACGGGAAAAAATCCAACTTTATTCCTAAATAAAAAGACGTTAACAATTTTGTAATATTTCATAATATTGAAAGTTTTGTAATTTAGTTCTCAATAGAAAGTATAAACATATGAATTTCAAAAAAAAAATTTCAAAAAATACCAGTTTTTTGTTCCTAATACAATAAGACTACTAACATATGTATTTCTATTTTGAATAATAATTTATTACTATATGCTTTACCCAAAAATAAAATTTTATTATAACAAATTTTACAGAATAAATCATAGAATTGAATAAAATGTTTTGTAAACTTATTACACTTTGTTTGACAACTAATACAGTATAGTGCACAAACGTATAGTACAGTTAAAGACAGACGCTGCCTCGTTGTAGACAATGAGAAAATCTAACGGCTAACGCGCATATAAAAATCATAATACAAATATATCGATTTGTAATAACTATATCGATTACAAAACATGCTTGGTCATTTTTTGAAAAACTGTCAAATCGCTATGGTTTACAGAAAAATTCATATCCAAAAAAATATAAGATGACAACTATTGGTATGAAGGCAGTTAGAAAGTTCAAATCTTGCCGAATCCAAAGGTGTCCTTATAGCCTAGTCAAATTAGGAAATTACTAGCTGACCCGTGCGAATATTTCGCAAGTTCGGAGTAGGCCTACATTTACCTGATTTAACACGTTGATTTAATTCAGTTAATTAAGTTTATTTATTTACATTGGTTTATAAATAACAGTTTCCCTATACAATCTTACAGTGTAAACAATCTAACTAACAGCTGTCATGCTAGTTAAACAGATGGTTAGTAGATGGCGCCTTTCATTAGGAACATACAGAGTATAATATAAAAGTTTTTTAAATAAATTTTTGTTATTAAAACATGAATTTTAAGCTGTTTGTCTATTTTTCCCGTGTAGTGGTTAAGGAAAGCTTTAAAATGATGCCTCATTCATGTAATTTATTGACGTATTAAGGAAGTTATGGCGTACCGACAAAAAAATAGTCTTGGGAAATAATATATGCGATACGGTTTGAAATCCTAAAGTTTTGAAACTTTGTAGTATTGTTTGGTAAGAAGCTATAATAACGAACATATCGAAAGCAGGGGGTGACAAAGTATGTAAAATTGTTTGGTTTTTCGTAAATATCTTGGAAAATATGGGTTCTATAAAAAAGTGTTCTTTATCAAAAATAAATACAATTAAATTATCTACAAAAATTATTCTTATCAGTTTTTCAGTAGAGCTAGTAGTTTACGAGATATTCACGTTCAACAGGTTTATTTTTTGAGACATTTCTATCAACTGGTAGCCTATGCATGATTCACCGTTATCGTACGCACTAATCTTGTAGAATTTTATATCAGATCATTAGAATATTTTATACGACTTCTCAAATTTATGGTAGTGTACTATTTCGGTTTGATTTATAGTTGATAAAATTTTAAAACTTAGTATTAGGCTTTTTTAATAATTTAAGCGGGTTTCACATATTAAGGTGAACTTCACAGTTTATTAATGGATGTTTAACTGTAATTTAAATTCACGGTTTATTTCCGGTTTCAAAGTCGAGTGGCCACCCTGTAGTTTGTAATGTTATCTTGGATTAAACACAAATTAAATAATGTGTACCAAGTCAATGGTTACCAAATGTAGGATTCTAGGAGGTCTGTTAATGACCCAAACAGGATTTGTCGCATTTATTTTGACTCATATATAGTTATTTATTCGTTTATTTATTTACTACAGATAGTTAGGCAAGCGCTAAAACATAACAATCAAGATATTTACTATGGTATTTATTTTAAATCACAAATTCATTACTATAATAGACAATATATTTTGGTAACCAAGTAGTCCAATAAAAAACTTGATTCCTTGAAAGAAAAAAGAAATTTATTCATGATATTTATAAACAATCTTAATTAATAAAATGCTTTTTACTAAAACGAGGACGTTTTCTGGACTTGGAGGACTGGTAGACACCATGAAAAAGGGTGTTGATTTTGTATAGGCTAAAGGCCTACTCTAAAGAAAAACATGACTTTGGCGGAAATGATTGATTAAGGTACGTGTATATTAATAATGCCTATGTGATTACAAGTAGGTAAACCTAAATAATGTATCAAACTAATTTTAATAATATCAATGAACCAAAAAATAACCATTAAAAATGTGTGTAAATAAGTACATTATATATAAATAATTAGTAATTGCGTGCATAACAATAATGTCATTATTAACAAAAAATATTTAGGCGTAACACTTAATTACATCGTACCTGATCAAAAAATAAGAATAGTTAAACTTCAAACTTATCTGGAATCAACTGGAAAATTGATTTCACTCTGCTGGACAGAAGTTGTAGTCTACTGAGGAAAAAACTGCCGCAGAAGTGAAAACTTTTACCTTTTGCTTCATATAATTAACTTTATTTTGGGGTTATTAAGAATTATTTTTTTAAATCAATGTATTAATGTTGTAATGAAGTCTTGAATAACTGTGGAGATGCGATGGAGCGTTAAATAAATAATTGTGGAGATGCAATGGAACCTTAAATAATTGCCGATATGCGTCGGAGCCTTAAATAATTGTGTAGATAAGATGGCTACGTACAAACTGCCCCACTTTTTTTGGGTCATTTCTAATATACAAACTGCCCTACAAGGTCCAGGTATAAAAACAAGGTACAGGCCAGGGTGTCGGCGACATACAAACTGCCCTACTTTTCTACCTGACACCTATACGGGATATTTCCCTCCGAATTCCCTCATACCAATAAATAAATAGTTTAAATTAGATAGTAACTAGTAGACCCACTTCGTTTGCATACATTGTTTAGACATACAAAATAATACAGATAATTTATGAACCGAGTTGAAACAGCCAGTATATTCGTGTATTTATTTATCTGTTATTCTTATCTAATAGGAACCGTTGCGTGCTTATATAATAGGTTAGGTTAGGTAAGGTTAGGTAAGGTTAGGTAAGGTTAGGTTAGGTAAGGTTAGGTAAGGTTAGGTTAGGTTAGGTAAGGTTAGGTAAGGTTAGTTTAGGTTAGGTAAGGTTAGGTAAGGTTAGGTTAGGTTAAATATTAGATAATAATAACAGATAAATAAATACACGAATACACGCAACGGTTACTATTAGATAAGTGCTCGTAAGAACGCAACGGTTACTATTAGATAAGTGTGTGTAAGCACGCAATGGGTACTATAGATAAGGGCGCGTAAGCACGCAACGGTTACTATAAGATAAGTGCGTGTAAGCACGCAACGGTTCCTATTAGATAAGAATAACAGATAAATAAATACACGAATATACTGGCTGTTTCAACTTGGTTCATAAATTATCTGAATTATTTAGTATGTGTAAACAATGTATGCAATTGAAGTGGGTCTACTAGTTATTATCTAATATAAACTATTTATTGGTATGAGGGAATTCGGAGGGAAATATGCCGTACCTGTGTCAGGTAGAAAATTAGGGCAGTTTGTATGTCGCCAACACCCCGGCCTGTACCTTGTTTTTATACCTGGACCTTGCAGGGCAGTTTGTATATTAGAAATGACCCAAAAAAAGTGGGGCAGTTTGTATGTGGCCAGATAAGATAGAGCCTTAAATAATTGAGGAGATGCGATGGAACCTTAAATAATTGCCGATATGCGTCGGAGCCTTAAGTAATTGTGTAGATAAGATAGCGCCTTTAATAATTGAGGAGATGCGATGGAACCTTAAATAAAGGGGGCGCTACCCTGTCGCCGTATTGAATCTGATTCCCATAAGAGCTATGCTACAGAATAAGTCATTTTTTTCCGTTAATTCGTGGAATAAATTTAAAAATTTGGTTTTATTTTGAAGTACTGTCATATGCGGATGTTGATTGCTGAACACATTTTCAAAAACCGTTTTATTCTTTTCATAAACACATGATATAAATAGTAAAAAATAGTAAACTTTATAAATTTTTTACTCAGTGCAAAAAAACCTTAGCAATCAACACCCACAATCTATTTTACTTTAAGAAAAAAAATACAGCTTTCGTTTTTTGTCAAAAATAACACAAAAATATGCTTAATAGTGTTATTAAGGTATGTTTTCGTTATTTAACATTGAAATTGGTACCCAACTTCGCCGTTTTGAATGTAGGGAGCCGAGCCTTAAATACCTTAAATAAATGCGGGGATGCGACTGTGTCTTAAATAATTGCGGAGATGCGACGTACCCTTCAATATACTCGTAGATGCGATGGAGCCTTAAATAATTGCGGGAATGCAACTGTGTCTTAAAGTTTAATAATTGCGGAGATGTTACATAGCCTTAAATATTTGTGGAGATGCGATGGAGCCTTAAATAATTGTGGATATACGATGAAGCCTTAAATAATTGTGGACATCCGAGAGAGCCTTAAATAATTTCGGGGACACGACTGTGTCTTAAATAATTGCGGAGATGCGACGGAGCCTTAAAAAGTGTGTACGTGCGATGGCGATGGCGGGGCCGCGAGTTCAATTATTTTTCTCCATGCAAAAAAATGCCCAACGCAAAATATAGCAGTGTGCCCATTTCAAGATTAGGGTTTAACAAGCTACACGATTAAATAATTATTTAGAACGTATATATTTAACTGACTGAAGGAGAAGTTGTGTTTTCAATGATCTGCTGTGTCTTCTTTATAAAATTTATTTTATTGTAACAAAACAATACATAGCATAGCCACATTAAATATGCAAGAAATTCAATTGATCTTGATATTTTAAAATATTTTACTTTCTTTTTCATAAATTTTGTAACAAGAGTTAAAAGGTTGAAATCTATAATTAATTAAATAATCTTTTATATAATTGCATGTAATTATAAAATGTATTTAATGTAAATATATAGCATATAATTCATGGCCATGTTATATCTATTTCCATGAGAGTCATGTTACTCTGTAGACTTATCTCATTTGTAAGACCTACTCATGTAGCCTATTGTTGATATATTTGATATTAACAAATTACCAATGGTTCATTTGAAATCCCTTGCGTATTTTTCACATTATTATTTTTCAAATATTTTTTAAAAGTTAAGACAAATCAAACATCAATTAGGCAAAGTATATTGTTATTCAGATATTTGATAAAAGTAGAGTCCGCAGTGATATGGCGCCAAAAGTGGTGGGGGAAGGTCATTGACCTTGGGCCACGCCCCCTTTTTTTGGGTGTTTTTTTGGGTCTTTTTGGTTCCTAACCCAAGCCACGCCCCCTTTTTTTTGGGTGTTTTTTTTTTTGGGTCTTTTTGGTTCCTAACCCAAGCCACGCCCCCTTTTTTTGGGGTCCTAAGCTAAGCCATTTTTTGGGAATTTTGGATTTTGGGTTTTTTTTTTTTGGGGGGTCCTAACCTAACATTTTTGGATTTTGGGTTTTTTTTTTGGGGGGTCCTAACATTTTTTGGAATTTTTGGATTTTTAAAGATTTTTGATTTTTGGAAATTTTGGGAATTTTGGGGATTTTGGATTTTTAAAGATTTTGGGGAATTTTGAGCCGCCATCTTTTTTTTTTTGGCAGCCATCTTGTTTTGTAATAATTAATATTTAATTTAATTTAATTTTTTGCTTTGAAAAAAGTTTGGGTGTCGCCGAGAGTCGAACCGGGTATCACCATGACCCGAGTCCGCAGCGCTAGCGGTTAAGCTAGGCCGACTCTGTTGAGAATCTACTGTTTTGTGAAGTATATAAGTTTACCACCCGTCAGCAACCTTGCATCAGGTGCACGGTGTTATAGTGTCGTCGGGATATAGTATAAATTGTATTATAACAGCCCAAACATTACCGATCGTTCCCGAATCCGACCGAAGGTCACTTAGAGAAATTATTAGCTTTAAATTGTTATAGTACCCTTGTAATATAGTATAAAGTGCATTATATAAACCCCGAACACTACCGAGGGGGCCCGAGTAAACCCGAATCGGACTTAGTCAAAATAAAGACTTGCAAACCGTAATTAACCGAACGTAAGGCTCTCCCGCAACCCCCGAAATTCGTACTTGGGCGAAATAAAGCTTAGGCTAACCATAGGCGTTGCCGCAACCCCATGTAATATATTTCTACCGGTCTTACCCGAACCAAAACGACGGACTTGACCGAGCTTAGGCTTCGCTGTACCCCGAATTATTTTTATAAAATGTGTTATAACGTATGGAAATCCGAGCTAACCCGAACACTACCGAGGGGGCCCGAGTTCAACCGAAGGGCACTTAGCCGAAATAAAACTTTGGCTAAAATTAGGCTCTCCCGCAACCCCCAAAATTCGTACTTAGGCGAAATAAAGCTTAGGCTAAGCGTAGGCACCCCCGCACCCCGTGCGTATGATTTACACTATTTGTACCGGTCTTACCACGAACCAAAACGCCGGACTTGACCGAGCTTAGGCTTCGCTGTACCCCCCGAATTATTTTTATGAATGTGTTTTAATGTATGGAAAACCGAGATAACCCGAACGTAAGGTTCTGTCCGAGTGCAACCGAAGGGCACTTAGCCGAAATAAAATTTTGGCCAAAATTAGGCTCTGCCGCATCCTTGCAAACCGCACTTAGGCTAACCATAGGCGCTCCCGCACCCCGTGCGTATGATATACACTGTTTCTAACAGTCTTACCCGAACCAAAACGCCGGGCTTGACCGAGCTTAGGCTTCGCTGTACCCCGAATTATTTCTATAAAATGTGTTATATTGTACGGAAAACCAAGCTAACCCAAACGTAAAGTTCAGCCCGAGTCCAATCCGAACTTAGTAAAAATTAAAATTTTGGCTAACATTAGGCTCGGCCGTAACCCATGCGTATGATATACGTAACTACATAACCGACCAAAATGTAACGTAATGTTTCTAAAAAGTCATACAAGTAGTATTCGGTCTAACTCAACCCCGGGGGTCACCCCTCCCCCAAATTTTGCAACAAAATTTCGAAAAAACGGAAATTTTAATGTTTTTAACGGAGGCTTAAGTGCAAACGAATTCTAAAATATATTTCGTACACGTAGGCAACTATGTCAGCACCGTCGTGATTAGAGCTATTTCCCCGCAACGGAATTTCTCCGCAATAGTTATTAATATAAAATTCGCTCAACTCAACGTAAGGCTCTGCCACATCCCATGCGTATGATATAACTGTTTCTACCGGTCTTTTTCGAACATAAGGCTCTGCCGCAACTCTTACAAACCGTAACTAACCGAAATAAAACTTTAGCTAACCTAATCTTAGGCTCCACCGCACCCTTGTGTATAATATACGTAATTACATAACCAAACTTATTCGATTACGCCTGTATTACTTAACGTTAAAACTTTCTCTATCTAAAATTTGTTTCAATATAAATTCTCCATATTATGTTTGTTGGTAGACACGGTAGCTGAGTAACACAATCACGGTTTTAGCTTTTACATTAAAATTATTAATAATTACTCTAGGTTGTGTATCGTTTAATCGAATGGTTATTAATAAAATGTCTTTGTTTTTTAACGCGAAGCTTTATACTCGATACTTTACCACTTCTACGACCTTAGGCTCTGCCGCACCCTTGATTTACATCAAAACTTTCGATAGTGATTTTATGTTTTAAATTATTTACTAGCACGATTATACTTAACGCTTTTCCCCCGAATTTTGTAGTCTAATACTTTTAACTCACTAAAATTTCTGTACATTGTTATAAAATCGACACCCCAGCTATATGCTGACCAGACATTCCAATAGTTAGCAAATGTAATGTAAATCTTTTACAAATTTGGTGGCCCAGGCCTATCCGATCTTTTTCGAACTAAAAACTTAGGCTTCGCTGTACTCGTGACTGTTTATACTGTACAAACCTCGCATAGATTGTACTTTGAGGTTATGTTACAACTTCAATTATTTATTATAATTACTTGCCCGAACATAAGGCTCTCCCGAGTCCAACCGAACAACACTTAGCCGAAATAAAACTTTAGCTAACCTAATCTTAGGCTCTGCCGCACCCTTGTGTATGATATACGTAATTACATAACCAAACTTTAGATGTAGACTTACACATTCCAAACGAATCAGCAAAACTTATGTTAGCATGTGTAACAATGCCGAGTCGGCAGAATTGTATCCGTTGTACTGTCTAATGAATTCGCTGATTCTCTACCAGAACGCGCTACCGTCGGACGGGTTAATATTTCTAAAACTCTCTACCAGAATGCGCTACCGTCAATACCTTGTAAGAAATAAATTACATTTAAATTCTTTTTTATTATTTCCCCATATTTACCATGGCTGCTATTAATTGCCAGTTTTCAATACACAATGTTGTGCAATAGCCTCTAACACCATTGTACTAAAATCTCGTTACACAGCGTTAACCCAGGAGTCAAGGCGGCCACTGACCCCTAGACATGTACAAAAACCGTGTCACTCTTTTTCAAACAGTTTTTTTTCTTGTTCACATTAAAATGGTAAAGAAATGGTTATAGGAATGACTCATTAAAACAACTTTGTTACACAAATACAGTTTATTATTAATAATTCCCTCTCATTACAACACTAAAGTATTTACAGTAATAACGGCTATTAGAATACAAAATACATTGGATATAAATAAAAATACAATGTTTTGGCCATTCGCCCTGCCAATAATTTCGGTGTTTACAGTCCGTGTTGTTCTTTTAACTTAAGAAGAGAATCGTAATAATATTTAGCACTTTTTAAGGCACACTTACTGTCGTATTGAAAGTGCTGAGGTAATATACAATTAACCTCTGTACAGTGCGAGTATCTTTCAATCTCTGGTAATTCTTCCACGTGTGGCAGAAGCTTTCTCAAAAACTGAGCTTTTTCCAATCCTTTTGTGTAAATTATGGAAAACGGTTTGCAAAGCGTGCGTATCACGTCTTCGTCGTAAGGAACGTCACCTTCTTCCCAGCCGATATGATGATAGTTTTTTTGTAACCAAGGGGCTGTCCTCCGAGCGCCACTATTCAGTTGATCAAATGTATAAGGCGGTTTGAAAACAACGACACTGGAAAAATTCTCACCGACTATAGCAAACTCTTTGACTATAAACTTATAGTTGTTATCGTGGTAACCGTGAAACTCAACTACTGCCTGCATATTTTTTGAACAACTTAACCTCTTCGTACAATCTGTCCACTTCGGGGAGTGTGCTGGAAACGAGTTCGTCTGTGGTCAGGCATTTAATGATGTACTCGCGCAAATCCTCCTCGTAATAAAATAATTCTTTAATACGAAGGTTTATCAGAGGTATGGCGTCTTTAAACAGCCCCCACTCCGACAGGTTCAAGTTTAAAAAATGCTGACCGTCATTGAATGTAACATAACGTTTTCCAAACACCGTTGCTACTCGAATATTTCCAACACTTAGAGTAAAACCGTGAGTAGCCTTTCCTTCAAGAGCAGAAGTTATGTCCAAAAGTAATATTTCGTTAAACACTTCGTCTGTAAAGAAAACAAAATTTTTACCCGCCTGAATCAACAACCCTAGGCTATAACCCGTATGCTGGAATAGTCCTGTTGCTGCGATTTTTGTGTACTCGGAATTTAGGAAATGTACTGATTTTAAGAAAATACCCAACGATGTGTTAGGTAGACTCCCTACGACCATCCTCTCTGGCTCCATGATCGTTACTGAAAAGTTACCTGAATTTCAAGCTTGGTTTACTACTGACCTATAGCGAATGGGGGTATCGCTAATGTCGGTGAATATAAACGCTGTATAAATTCTGGAAAGTTTTTGTGTTTTTCGGTTTAAAAGGCAGAAAGTAGAACTACAAGCGCGTCCTTATTATGCTTTTTATTTTCGTTTATTGCTTGTACAATACTTGTAATTGCCCGCTTTAGCTCGTCTTTGAATGACGCAAAGTTCATTCGTTTTAATTTAGCTCCTTAGCAATTGTGACAGCATAGTTGTCCATAATGCCCATGGCTAAATTACCTATACGCTTATAATTACAGTCATAGTATTCGCACATATTAATAATATATTTGTTTTAAGTTAATGTATTGTTTATGACCCACGTTTTTAGTTCATTCAATTGTCGCAAATTTACGGCATCTTCGTACCCTAAACCATTGGACATACCTACAATACGTTTACTATTAACATTAAACAACCCACCTGCTTGGTCTGGAAATGTTTCATCTTATGATTGTCAAATATCGGTTCCAAAGCGACAGCTACGTCTAACCCTGATTTCGACTTTATTGGCACAGGAAAAATACTTAAGCTAGCATACGAGTCTAGGCTATTTACTAACCAAACCCAAACTACAACAAATAATACCTTGGAGATACATAACGTTATTTAACCTAACGGACATTAGCGGACATTACTTATTAGCTAAACCCTGTTTTGACAATGACCACGACAACGACAATGACGACAAAAACGACAACGACGACGACGACGACGACTTGACGACAAAGACAACGACGACAAAAACGACGACGAAGTTAACGATGACCACGACAAAAACGACGACGACGACAAAAACGACGACGAAGTTAACGACGACCACGACAACGACGACAAAAACGACGACGAATTTAACGTTGACCACGACAACGACGACAAAAACGACGACGAAGTTAACGACGACGACAAAAACAGCGACGACCAAGATGACGAAGCGACGCTACGAGAACGCGATGAGAACGGAAGAGAGACCGTTCAATTCAACAACACATCTCAGATGTAGTCCCATAAGACCCCAACACAGCCTAGCCTTATGTTATGGCGACACCACTAACAATCGACGAGACCTATGCCTAAGTTCTTAACTAACCTAAAATATACTACTTCTATGGGTTGCACAACAAATAGCCTAGAAGACCATGGTTAGCTGTTTTCTAACCTAACCTAAATAGGATACATTATCATAATCTATTTGTGTGTGTGTGTGTGTGCTCGCGCGCGCGCGCGTGTGTGTGTGTAACACTTTACTTCTATCGGTATTATTTTCAATTGTCAAATGGTAGCCTAAATAAATCTGGACAACTATTTTAGCTTTTACATTAAAATTATCAATAATTACTTTATGTTGCGTTTCTTTTTACTCGACAATTTACCACTTCTACGATGTTAACAGTAAAAGAAACATTTATAGAAAATACTTCTTGCAGCCCGATGTAGACTTATAATACATCCGCCATGAATCAGCAGAAAGTTATGCTAACGCGTATAAGATTGCTGAGTTGGCAGAATAGCACCCCGGAATACTGTCTATTGAACTGGCTGATTCTCTAACAGAAAACGTGACCGTCGGAAAAGCAAATATTTATAAATTATCTACCAGAAAGCTCTACGGTCGAAAACTTGTAAATATAATGTTATGTACGAATGCAAAAAATAAATTACATTTGCATTCTGTTTATTTTTTTCCATTAGGCTATGACGACACTCCTGCTTTTGTAGCGTAGTTTGGAGCTATACATGCTCAGGCTTCGCTGTACCCTGAATTATATTTAAAACAAGGCGGCTTGAGTAAC
>JAGFPH010013692.1:11836-24577 GCA_018207615.1 Philaenus spumarius | reverse complement strand
TTAGGTTTCAAATTAACAACAACAGGGCTGACCGCAGATGATGAAAAAGTCAAGGCGATTAGAAATTTTCCTTCACCTAAAAACCATAAACAAGTCAAAGGATTTATAGGCCTAGCGAATTTTTATAACAAATTCATAGATAAATATTCAGATTTAGTAAAACCTTTGCTACACTTAACTTAAAAAAGAACAAAATTTAAATGGACAGAAATAGAGGAGACAGCTTTTAGAACATTGAAAGAAGCATTTTTACATACAGTAATGTTGAACCATCCTGACCCAGATAAAACATTCATATTGCAGACAGATAGCAGTAATTTTGCTATAGGTGGTCATTTATACCAGATCAAAGATAATGGAGAGAAAGCAGCTATCATGTTCATGAGTAGGACACTGAAAGGGGCTGAAATAAACTATTTCACTACAGAGAAAGAGATGTTAGCCATACTATTTTGTTTGCAAAAAGCAAGACCATTGATTTTAGGCCATAGAATAAAGATAATTACAGACCATCAAGCATTAACATTCATTAGAAAATGTAGACTACTAAATTCAAGACTATCACGGTGGATACTTTTGATTCAAGAATATGATTTTGAGATAGAACATTGTAGGGGAGTTGATAATATTGTGAGCGACACATAAGCAGGAATCCATGTGATGCAGGAAATAAAGATCTAGAAAAGGAAAATCCGAAAATTATAATAGCCTATTTGAAGAGAATTGTAGACCAAAATTTTATGCATAATTTAAAACATTTAGACATTCAACAGCAGGAGAACGAGGAGATTAAAGTAATCATGGATAACATTCAAAATTATGAAAATCTGTACAAATTAGAAGAAGGAATATTATTTAGAAAGGAAAAACAAAATTGGAAGATTGTAATACCACGTAATTTGGTAAACAAGTTAATAACAGCATGCCATGAATATTATATGCATTGTGGCATAGCAAAATGTACACAAATTTTAAGGGAAAGTTTCACTTTTAGAAAAATGAATAAACAAATTAAATCCATAATTAGAGTATGTGAGTTATGCCAGAAATGTAAAACTACCAACCAAACAAATTATGGAGAGATGAAAAGTGTGAGGACAGACAGACCAAATGATCAAATATCTGTTGATTTTTATGGACCCCTACCAACTGGTACAGGAGGAAATAAATACCTTTTTGTAATTATGGACACCTTTTCGAAGTTCGTACAAGCTTATCCACTAAGAAAAGCAACAACCATGGGTGCAATAAAGAGTTTAGAAGAATATCTAATTAAATATGGAAAAGTAAATAGAGTACAGTCTGATCATGGGACGCAATTCACGAATCAGAGATGGCTGAGAAATTTAAATAGTAAAAACATAACACCAATATTTTCACCTGTAAGAAGACCTAATAGCAACATGGTGGAACGTGTGCATAAGGAAATTGGACGATGTCTTAGGACGTACTGCCATAACAACCACAGGACTTGGAGTAAGTTCATACCCCTAATAGTAGAATATTTAAATGAAATACCTCATGAAACCACAGGGTATACCCCGAATGAGTTACAATTAAATAGGAAGACACCCAGATTTTGGCATGACATTTTAAATTTAGAACATTTTGGAAATAGTGAAGAGAACTTGGAGATAAAAATTGAATTGGCAGCACAAAGAATTAGAAAGAAAGGAGTAATCAGAAACAAGAGACATAATGACAGACATAAATTAGTGGAGTTTGAAATAGGAGATAAGGTTTTGTTAAAAGAGAGTGGATATTCACACCAAATTAAAGGAGAGATGGCAAAGTTGTTTATGATCTATACAGGGCCATACATAATTTCAAAGAAGATGGGTAAAACAACATACATACTGACCCATATCGACAGGCCTACAAGAATAAAAGGAATGTTTCATATTACAAGTTTAAAGAGATATTATGAGAAGGAGAGACTAGAGGAGTAGAAAGTTTTGAAATTTAAAAAGAGGGCATAGAGTCAGTAAGGGGAGATTACCATAGGAGATTTGAATAAAATAAATAAACAAGTATTCCGGATTGTTCCTAATATGTAAGATAGTTATGAAATATTGTATATTGGTTATAAGATGTTATTTAATTATTGAATTTAAATGTTACTATGTTTCTGTTGTGTTACTAGATGTTTTGTGTTGTATATTATGTTATAAAGTTTCTAAATTCACCAGTAAAAGATAACAAAATGTTACTGGTAGAAAATTTAATAATTTATTTAAGAAAACAAGGTTTCCTTAAAAAATTAAAATTTTACGGGGCAGTTGTAAAATTTTGTATATATCTAAGTAATTTCAAAGTTAAAGAGTCCTGGTTAACAAATAAAAATACAATGAAATGTAAGATTCAGTATAAACCTATCTACCTACCTACCAACCTACCTATATAGCCTAGCCTAGAGCAGTCAAAATTAATATCTTAATAAAGTAACTTCGGGATTTTGAATGAGTAAATTAAATCAAATTAATGATAACAAGCTTAAGCTAAATTAAATTAAACTTACCGTATAATATAAATAAATCAAATTTTTAATCATTAAATTAGCCTATAAAACAAAGGCAAGTAAGAACAAAATCATTGTATTTAACCGATGTAGATTAAGTTAGTTTTAGTGTAAATGAGATGGTGAATTAGGTAAAAGCATTGAGTATAATTTGAATTATAAATGATTACTTGTAAAATTCTAAAAGAAAGTTAGTGTGTTTCGATAGCCTAAAATACAATCACGTACGTAATACTGAATACATTCGTTTCACGGCAGAGGTGAATGCCATTGTCTAAACTGTGGACTAAGAAAAAGAGCAGATTTCAAAAACAGCTGGTGATGACTACAATACGATACTATTATATGACAATATAAAATGGATATTTTGGACTTTATTAACAATTCAAAGTGAAATAAACATTTAATATAATTAAAAGTGATACCAAGGACATAAAATATAACGGTAATTGTAAAGTTCGTTATATTTAATAAAACATGATGAAATACACCAACAAATGTTAATTGGTTTAAGTCACTTCAAAACTACCTTTGATATGAAAAGCCACACGTTGGCGTGCCAAAGTTAGATATAACAATAAACAGTTTGACAATTAATAAAGAAATAACTTCAACAAAGATTACAAATGTTAAAGGTAAATTTTACTTGTTTCTTTTTTTAAAATATACAATTTATTTATTTTAACAGTTAAAAGAAAATTATTGATTCATAAAGGTATCGTAAGTATGGAATATCAAAGTCTTTATGGAAATATGTAAGAAAGTTTCATACAATAAAGTTTATAGCACAATCGGCGAGACACAAGATTCTTAAACTCGGGAGGTTGGTACCGACTCTTCCCAAATAACAGTTGAAACAAGACATAAAATTAACTAAAATATGATAAATTGGAACGTTACTATATATACAAATGCAAAAGAAAAGTTAAAATGGTGAGTACAATTTGTTTATCAGTGTTCGTGTAGGTGTATGTGTGAAAGTGTAACATAGAAATCGTAAAGTTCAAGTTATGTACAGTTCAGAATTAAATATATTTATCGTTTGTATTTTTTCACAATCACTGAATCATGGGTAATAAGGTGATCAGCCTTTTACTGTAACAAGTTCGATTGTTTCTGGGAGTAGGTTAGGTCGTAATACGTGAAAAGATATAATTATTAATGGAATAATCTCACCATAGTTCAGACGTCTTCTTTTATATAAAATCGAGTAGTTAAGATTAAAAAAATTGGTACTGTATTAAATTGTACTTATTAAAATTGACGTAGCACAAGTTCTGAATATATTAAGCTTGGATTTTGATCTTGAATTCTTCTCAAATCGCCAGCTAAGAGAAACACAACTGGCCTCTTCGGAATCGAACTCAACAATGCCTAACAATCAGTCCTTAGAGGTTCTCACAAGGTCTTCAGGAAATCGTTTGTAATGCCTTCTTAATTTTGATGTCTTCTTGGGATGGGGATGTGTGAATGTACATAGATGGAGTGAGCTATTTAAGCGTTATTTATGGTGTATGTTTTGATTTTAGGAACTTTAATGTATTTTGGGGAAGTGAAAATATTATAACACAATATAAAGATGTCATAAAATGAAATTAGCTTAATAGATTAAATAAAACACTCAAATAACTCCTTATTTACAATAAATATTTACTTTCTAAACTTTATACTAAGCGGTTGTACTATTACGGATTGAATTTCATTGACAATCGTACGACCAATCACAGCGCAGTATGTAGTTAGTGGGATGGGCCTTGTGTATCCGTCCTTCTCGGTATGATGGAAAAACTCGGTCATAGCTCGGGTTTTAAATTGCTCTTGACTTAACGGGTTTATTTTATATTGTCGACGAAAACTTTTCAGATGTAGAAATGTTGGTTCCTTCCATAGGCCTAATCTAATTTTCTATTTAAATGGTAGTTTGCTCGCAATTAAATTTATTCTGTCGTCTTCCGTTTGTTTATGAATCATTTCGGCATGTTGGATTCTCAATTTCAAGTACAGATTTTCGTCGAATGGTTTTATATTTGGTCGATATTTTAATTTACGTGGATAAATAGATTAATTTTGAAGCTTTTTGATATAGGAATTATAGGTCGAAAATGTCGGGAAGTATTTTTAAATAGCTGTAGTAGTGTCGAAAGTCGTGGTTGATTCTTTTCTAGGCGTTGTCATTAGTGTTGTGAATATTTTCCGCTAGGCGCCGCGCATGTCGTCATTTGTAGAATGAATCATATTCTTTAGGTCTTCTCTCTCTCTCTTACTCGCTTCATACATATATTTACATTACATTTCTATTATTCATAATTGGTTGAATATTTTGAATTGTTACAATGACTACATACACGCTAAGCAAATGAACACTGCTAACAGAAGTTATGGAGTTAAACTATAAATGGCCGTATCGATTCTTAGAGCGGTAATTGTTTAAATTTATAGGCTTTCCTTTACAGTCCTTTCTGAATAGCCATATAATACAGTTGCATTTTGATGTGCAGTAATTAAACCAAATTAATAAGAAGAATTGAATTGATTTAAAGAGTTTTGAACATTAAATAGAAAGAAACTAAAATTAAATACCAGAGCTATAATATATAAACCTGTTTATAGCAGCATTTAGTAGAATCTGCAGCCTAGGTAATATTCAACCAATTTTCACAAACCCATATTCCAAAGTACCAGAAATTTGATCATCTAAATTAATAGACTTGAGAACATTTAAATTAACTTCGATTTGGCCATATGTATATAGTGAACATTTTGAATAATAGTAAATTTAGTCTGTAATATTCCTTTGTAATAGTTTTAAGCATAGCATTAAGTGATTGCATATTTAACTAGCCAGGTACTCTTTAACCCGAGATAGAGAGAATATAAATTAAAATTTGTATAGTCATTAGTTATATTAAGTCTATATAGCAAATAAGGTAATATTGTTTCAGTGCTCTAATAAACTTTAAAAAAAAATAATTGTGTAAGGAAGAAGTAATTTCAAACTCAATAAAGTACAAATTTGTTAACCATAAAGAGTGAGTTATTGTAGAAGTTTCTAGTAATATTATTATATTATAAATTTGGCTCACAACGTGTGGCATTTTAATTTCAAACAATATAATTGTGGAAATTTCATTATAATTTAGACATATATATCTGAATACATCAGAATAACATGTTCTTTATTTTCAATTATGACTAATTCGCTCACATTATAAGATCGCTCCTACTTGAAACCTTGGTTATAAAACATTCTATTGTGTCATTCTTTTTTGTCTTTGGTACTATTTAGTTCTCTAATGTATAAAAAGGATATTCCCATTATTTTTTTGAATTTAGTATTTTACAATTTTCTTTAAATAAATTTACTTATTTTTATTATTAATGATAATGTTCAAATATGTGTTAAAATTATTGTCTTAGTTATTAATATACCCTACAATATTTCAATGATATTTTATTTATTCATAGTTTTGTCTTCTATAATTTTAAGCTGTCTTTTGTTATTTATGCGAATAAATGTTTGATAATATTATTTAAAGTTTATTTTATTTTTACTTATCCTTTTCAATATATTATTTACAGTAGCACCTCTCTTACTCGACCTCGGCTCAACCAACTCCCCGGGTCATCCGACCGTGTGTCGTCTGACCGTCTATCTGTGCTTCCGGCTGGAAGTTGAGTCACGCTCATTTTATCGAAGTCTGCTTTTCTGTACTGTTGATGTTGTGTTGTCGTGGTCACATTGTGCTGTAAGTAAAATTTTTCAAGTGAAACGGCTACTATTACGAAGAGAAAACGTGTTGTGTGCACAATTGAACAGAAACTTAGTGTTCTACAAAGACTGGACAAAGGTGAGTCAGTTGCTGAATTAGCGTCTGAAATGGGTGTCGGTGTAACAACCGTTAAAGACTGGAAAAATCCGAAACATTGTTATTCTTTATATACAGTAGGCCTACTGTCAGTACTGTACTGCATTTATGATTACTGTATTTACGATTTTTTATAGTAGTTTTGATATTGTAAGTATTTAAACTTATTTTCATTCTTTATGTATTTGGTTTGTGTACAGTACACTGTATAGTCCTTACGTCACAGGAGAGAATTTTTGATTTAATAAATCGTTTATAACATATAAACTGCGTAATTCATTCGCCCCTGATTATCCGACCTTTTTAGCGTTCCGGCCATCGTCTAGTCCCGTAAGCGACGAATAATGGAGGTGCTACTGTATTGCATTTATTTACAAAACCACATACAATACAGATTTTTAAATTTATTTATTTCATTAAAAAAATATTTTTTGAAGAAAAATGTAAAATATTTATCTATTTATAAAAATAATTTGTATCAGTGAGATTAATTATACGACTTACAATAATTACACTGCCATTTCTAGTGAATGTCCTGTTGGCAGTCATACTAACAATCGCAACACTCATATTAACTCGTAAAGCGTAGATATTGGCAAACCCTAAGAAGCCTAATATCGCAATTAAGTAGCGTTTTGGTATCCATACTGGCTGCTCTAACATTTCTACGGATCTGAAAATAGAATAAACACATTTGTTTGTATTTATACTGCTGCAATAGTGCATTTTGTGGACTAGAAGTTTATTTTCATAGTTGCCTCCCACCAAATCAAAGTTAAACTATAACAAGTTAAAATTTCATTTTAGATTTAAATTACAAATGAAAATATAGGTATGACATTTTAAATCTCTACATATAATTTGAAATTCCAGTTAAATGCATCAAATTTTTTTTACCAACTACAACCTTCAAAGAAATTTATAAAATTCTTTATGACTTTTGAGATAATTTTAATAAGGCATAAATAAATTACTTTACCACCAGATGATTGAGTTTCTAAATCACTACTTCTAAACAATCATCATAAGATATCAGGAAACCTATCATATTGAATAAAGAAATAAAAACAAAAAAATGTATCTTCATATAAACCTGTAACTTTTCAGAATTTACTTAAAATAGTAAACTTCTGTAAACTATAATTTTACTAGAACACTTAAGAAAACATGATTACAATTACAAAGTATTCTATTTATTTATTGAAATATCAATTTTTCAAACAAAAAAAAAATACAACATTCACTATAAAATAGAATAAATTATTGTTATACAGTTTTTAACTTAAAACATATTGGGGACTTTTTCAAATACGTACATTTAGGCTGCGGAAGGGGAAATGTAAAAAGCAAATGGTTTCTCTTATTGTAATTGTGTTCAAATCTAGTTTCTTTATGGAATTTGTCTTTGTTCCCATGCATCCAGATCAAAGTTTCATGTATAGCCTACACAGATCAGCAAGAACTAGGACTCTTTTATTCTGAATGGATTTTTACATGAGCTTGAAGGCCTAGAATTTGTTATGATTCTAATTATTCTCTTCTGTAGTCCAAAAACCCATCAACCATAGAGGCAGTTCCCCAAGAAATGATTCGATATCTTAATATTGATTGCACATAGGCATGCTAAATAACCTTAGGCTACATGTCTCAAATGGAATCTTGTCTTTTAGATGAGATAACGGTTTGGAAGTGAAATTGATATTGATTTCTCTGTTGATTAAAATCAGTACTTTCCAGTTCAAAACTATTACCCCAACAACAGAACTTCCAAAAATGTAAGAGATTTTACCATAATTAAAGTTTAATAGTTAAAATTTGTTGCACAAAAATGCATAATTTTAATTTATCAATATTTATTTTTAAACCGTTTCGATTTTTAAACCAGATTCCATTTCAAGTTATAGTATCTGTGAGAGATCTAATTAATTTTCTTGAAGTTCTATTTTCTAGAATAGCTATTGTATCACAGTAAATATATGTACCTACCACAACTTTATTATAACTGCTGTTACAAAATATACAAAACAATTTTATTTGAACCTGCGCACGCCAACCCCCAATGGAACCTTCTAAAAACATATGTTATATATTATTTATAATAAAGGTGTAGGATTAATAATAACCTCAAAACTAAGGTGGTAAATAATGATAAATGTTCAAATAAAATTATTTCTTATATTTGATAACAACAGTTATAATAATGGTTAAAAGAACCAGCAAGGCTCAGGTCTACACTTTAAAACCCTAACCTAAAAGCTAGAAATACAAAAATAATTGCTTCAAATTTTGACATCAGCTGTTAGTGGAAATATTGGAGCAAACCGCTATATTATCTGTTATTTTATTCAATTGGTTACTATGGTAATAAATGTAAATGCATGTGTTGGTTTATCATTCTAGGCCTAACCTAAGAATTTTTTCAGACTAAATTTACAAATATTGAAATAAAAAAGGTTTTTTTATCGAAATGAATTATAGCCTATGTTACTCAGGGATAGTGTAGATTTTTATTAGTAAAACTATTTTTTCAATCGGTTCAGTAGTTCCAGAGATTACCCCCTGCATACAAACAAACAAAAAAACAAACTTTACCTCTTTATAATATTAGTATAGATTTAACATTATTTACATTATCTTAGCTTTGGGTATTATTAATCCTACACCTTTATTATAAAGAAAACATAACATGATTATGTGTATAGAAGGTCCCAACGGGTTCCCTTAGAGTATATAATAAAAATAAAAGAGGCTCCAATACATATCCTTGTTGCACCCTGGAGTGATGTTTGTCCATTCAGAAACATATTCCATATTATTTTTATAAATGATTGTTCTCAGTTTTCTATCAAAAAGGTATGACTATCAGGGAAAAACAACTGCCACAGTTCTATTAATCTATACTCTCTCAACTTTGACAAAAATATAGTACGATCCACACAGTCAAAGGCCATGGACAAGTAGCAGAACACCCCCAGTGCCCCAGTGTAGCCCACGCCCTACACACACAATTTATAAACTGTATTTATGCAATCCCTGTACCATAATTTACTCTGAAACCAAATTGTCTGTCATAAATTAGGTCATGTTTGTCAAAATATTTAATTAATCTGAAATTAATATTTTTTCAAATTTTTACTTTCTCCACCCTATACGTAGTATATGGAGAAAGTATTGTTTTCGTAAAAATGTTTGAATTTGAATTTTCAGTTGAATTATCTGTTTTGGTGCTCCCAGAACCCCAAAAAATTGTTTAGTGCAATTATCTGTGTTGGTGCTCCCTGAATCCAAAAAAGTGTTTTTAGAGTGGTGTCTGTCTGTCAGTCTGTCTGTATGTATACACGACCAGAGAGGACACTATTGGTCCGATTTTCATGAAATTTGGTATGTAGGTACTAAACCCTAATATCTCCACGCGTTTTTTTCATTTTTTGGAATTTTTAATTTTTAAGGGTAATTTACCCCTAAAAACCCATAAAAAACGACAAAAATGCAAATTTCTCAAAAACGGCTTTAACGATTTTGATCAAATTTTCAGTATTTATAGTGCTTAAGATGCCAAACAAAATGACACCACCCGCTTTTATCAAAACTTCGGCGTTTTATAATTATGGGGAAATGTTTAAAAATAAACAAGTTTGTGTTGTAAATCTAGCATCGCGGCAGCGGCCGCACGGGGTAGCACCACGGTAGCGAGCACGGCCAGTAATTCAAAGGTCGCGCGATCGAATCCCGCCTGGGACAATAATTTTTTTATACGATTGACGTAGGTAGAATATTATTTTTTTGTTTTGTTCTAAAAAGTAGTAAATAAAATGATTAAAAACAATATTATTTTGACTACAGTAAGTTGGGAGAAAGTTTGTGTCAGTTAACTGATACCGTTTATTTTAAAATTACATAGCACAGAAATAGGGTGATAATTATTAATGTCTGACTTAAATCCTTTCTTAAGATTGGAGAAACTTGAGAATATTTCAGTTTTTCAGGAAAACTCTGTTTGCCAAACAGTAGTCCCTTAAAAAAAAAGTAAGGGATTCAACAATTTCATGTAGCCTACAGAAGCTTTGATTATTTTTATTGGTCTCTCGTAGCAACCAACTGCACTTTAATGAAATTTTTTTTATGAAAGCATGATTTTACTGAATTTGTAAAATTTAAATTACACAATGAAAGTCCCCTAGCTTGACAAAGTTGTTTGAAGGAATGGTGGAGACCTGTTGCTTTAGGAACTTTTGTTCTTATCATAATAATTGTAAAAAAAAAACTATTAAAAGCTTCAGCAACCGCAATTGGTTTATCACTTTTATAGTCATCAAAACTTTTAAAAGTTATCGTATTTTTCTAACTGAATTTTTCTGTATTCCGAGCTCCCCGTCCACTATTCTCCAAACTGCCTTAGATTTATTCTTAACATTATCAATGAAAGTACTATTTGCTACCTTTTAAGCTTCCTTAACAACTGTTTTAACCCTTCAACGTGGGACTTTTTATAGTATAACCGATCCCTCGTGCATTACTTTTTTTACAAGTCAGGACTTAATTTTGCAGCAATACTTTGCTAAAACCTTCATTACTCTGGTTCTATACATCCCAGCAACATTATTTTTTTACTACATTATTAAGAAATAAATAAATTACAATAAACACACGAAACTAAATTTTTAGAATAATATATATTTTTTTAATACTTGTCAAAATTTGAGTTTTTATGGTAGTCAAGGGCTTCCAAACAAAAGTACTGAAGTTCTAACAAGTATTACGAAGAAAAAACAGCATTGGGAGGGTATACATTACTGTGTGTTTATTGTAGTTTATTTATTTCTTAACATTTTGGAAAAAAAATAAAGTTGATAGTATGTATATAACCAAAGTAATAAAACTTTAGCAATAGTTTGCATAAATAGAGTGTGGTAGTTTTTTTCAAGTCACGCCATATTTTTGCATCAAATTGCTAAACGTTTTATTACTTCGGTTATGTAAGCCCTATCAACATAATTCTTTTACCAATAAATAGTAGTTCTACAAATAACACACAAAAATAATATTCCATTAGAAAATATATTTTACATAGGCCTACATGTAAAAAAAACACTAATAAAATAAATAAAATACTAAAAACACGATTTCAGAGCATATTCAATAAACTAACCTACATAAAACACACTTAAGTGATCAAATGTAAACAAAGACCTAGTAAACAAAATGCCAACAATATCACAAACTTGTCTGGTAAAACAGCTGTTGCACTGGTGAAATAATTTCGTCACCAAAGGCAAAAGAAGTATCGTATGTTGTTGTTTCAATCAGAAATTTAGTCTACAACATACTGCAATATCGATCGCTTGAAGATAGTTCCGAGTTTAGCTGCTAGATTGAAGAATTTGATGGAACGTTCCTGAGCGTTCCCAAAACACGCCGATGGGAAGGAAATCCCGCTGTATCACATATGGCAAAACACGTTGCAGAGTTAAACACCTTTTAATGTAATTTCACATAGTTAAGAAAATTCACATCTTTGTTATATTTAGACTCGCAGTGGATACTCGAACAAATAATTACTCTTATTAAAAAAAGGAAAATTTATTATTATTACACTGACCTGGAGGGACCTGCTTCTATCTTTCTGTCATCGCTTTGAGATTCATCTTCTATTATATCAGGTTCTGATTCCATTATCTAAAAAACATAAAAATTGTTTAATTTTATGGGTCATAAATTTTCCAATTCACAACCTTCCATACATCTTAAAAAAAAATGATTAGCTTATAGGGTACAGTAGTACTAAAGAATATTAATTTAGGATAAAATTAAAGTTACAAATATATTTTCGATTGTTGTTTTTATAGAAAAATAAAATTAATGCTTTGATTTTTATAAACCAATTTTTCTATCATATAAAAATACAGGCTATCAGGAAATAAAATCCGGACAAACATACAAATAACAAATACTTATTAAATTCTGGTTTCAAAGTTAGTTTCTAACTATTTATTGTTTATATTTTTACAATTACTTTCTTCAGTTGGGACATTTATTAAAGCTAAGTCTAAAAACAAAATTAATAATAAAAATAACTATGTTCAAATTGATAACCTATTTTTTTCTATATATTTTACTAAATTTCAAGAAATTAAAGTGAAATGTCTCCATTTCGGTGAATCTTCAGACGTTTTACTTGATCATATTTAAAGGCGTAGAGAAATTCTTCATAAGGCTAATTTGAAGTGGACAACATTTACACTAACTTTGGAGGTGTTAAAAGGAGGGGTAAAAACCCTATTTTGTAAATTACAATGGAAACTTGTTGTTCGGTACATATTTTGCATAACACAGTTCCGACTGATTGTGATTCCCATA
>JAGFPH010013692.1:0-11736 GCA_018207615.1 Philaenus spumarius | reverse complement strand
CAATGGTAAATACTGATTCATAGAAAATGGCTCTCGAGTTGGCCAAGAGTTATGAAGTTTTTTACTCTAATGTGTTGCTAGGGGTGGAAATATCGGCCCAACTGTCCAGGTTCAAAATGACGGATCACTATGGTTCAGGGATTATAAAAACAGAAACCAATTCATCTAGGGACGCGGAGCGTCCCGCCCGCCAAGAAAATTGAGAACGAGACAATATACTTTACAATTATTATATCTTTATCTTTGAGTGGTTCAGTGGTAGAATACACTATTCTCTTTACAATTGAGAAACAAACTACAATACCTAACTAATTTTATAATGCTAATAAACTTGACAATGCTACTCCAAGACGAAACACTCAGAATAGCTATGTTTATGTAATACTATTTTTAACTCGAACGAGCTTCTACTCTAATTGCACCGAAACACAAATACTTAAAAAATGAATATTGGAAAATCTATCAGCCTATCTGCTCTACAATTGCTTCCAGAGAGTATCTATAATAAAAACTTTTGTGCTAGATTGAACATTACTTTTGTGCTTTTGAATATTTAAGAGAAGTCTATTTGCTTTAAACCAGGTTTTCATTATACTCAAGTAATTTTCTAAGTCTACTTTTAATTGAGTATTATTGGAATTTGTTATTCTACGGTTGCATCATCAGCAAACAGAGTCAATGCAAAATGCATAATTCTACATTATCTGCTTTTAAAAAAATGCATCCAATTATTCACCAGTTGGATTAAAGGTTTCATTGTTCCAAATGTCATTGCTATGTGTATGAATATTCAAGTAATCTTATAAATTTTAGTTTATTTTTTGAAAGAGACTATGTACTTACTGGTGATGTATTCACATATTTTATAAATGGTGAATGTTCATGGCTTTAGATTTGCATATCCAAAGCATACAAACCAAAACCTGCTAACCCAATTAATAGTCTTAACTGGTACAAAATACATGAATTAACCATCTTTATTTTGTGATCTGTTACCAGAAACTCATGGTTCCTTGGAGGAGCATATTCACTTCTTTACCAGTGTGGGCCATTGTTGCAGCTCATTTCAGTGAAAACTGGGGCTTCTACACTCTTCTCACTGAACTGCCTACTTTCATGAGTGGTGAGTTTTGTACTTAAAAAATTTGTTTACACCAGTTACACCGTCATCTAACACAGCAAGACTCAATAATACATTTGTAGAATTCTATTAAACCAGAATAGTCACCTGCATTCTTCATACATCCACTCTGGTGTTTGCGGTGTTCCCACAGTTGTGTTTGAAATAAATGATTGTAGTCTAAATGCTAGGTAGAATATTTTACTTATATAATATAAAAATGAATAATTTAATTTATTATTACGCTGTCATTTGTTATATTAACAATTGTAATACATCGGGTGTTTCAAAGTGAATATCAGGGTTTTAAGGCTTTGTAGTATTTATTACATTTAACTTTCAATTATAAATACAGTAGAGTCCCGGTAATTCGAGTCTCGATAATCCGAGGTTCCATGTAATTCGAGCCACAAATAGCATTGAATGTGACCATGCATTGTGACACATTCTTGCTGCATGAATGATACCGATCTTTAAATTTTTGTTTTCCAATGAATCTTTCAAGAGCGTTTGCACAATAAATCGCCGGTATAAATGCTTAACATTTTTTATAATGCCCTGATCCATTGGCTGTACAACTAAAGTCATGTTCAGGGGGGGGAGGGGGGGATAACCGTAACGTTATTCATATAAGTGGGATAGAGTTATGCGCAGTACAGGTGTCAATAAACAATACGATTGTTCTATTCTGTTTACAAAAGGTTTTGTCGAGATTTAACAACAGACAGAGATTGGGCAGAGCATCAATGACAAACTACAGTATCGGTACCTATAGAGAATTCTCGGAAGGCAAAATTGTTGGAAACCGGTACCGCGTCTAGAATTACAATACGTGTACAAACATGTAAGCCCTGCCCCCTAAGTCCAGCCCCCTTTCTACCAGACAGTGACCTATTTATCCAGCAATCCATTTCACAGCACAAGATTTAATTTTTAGTGTTGAAAAACAACTTCAAATTAAAGAAGTTGACTTCGAATTATCCATAATTTTTTTACATTGATATCATATAAAGTTCAAGGGACCGAACCGAAACTTCGACTTAACGGTAATTTCGAATTAAAGACGTTCGAATTATCCAAGTTTATAAAAAAATAACATCGAAACAAACTTTTCCCGGCACTGCCGTATTCCCCTGACTTGACGTCGCAGCTCGTAAACGTTGCATTGTAGTTAAAAAAACTATTTATGATTTCTTTAATAAGTAAGTTTCTATTTTTTACTGTGTATAAAATTACCTTCTTACCTCAGTGTTCAATACAAAATAGTGTATATTTAATAAAAATTTAATTTTTTCGGAGGTACGAGGACTATAAATAGTAGTTTTATCTTAACCACTACATATTCCGTGTAATTCGAGTTTTTCACAATCCGAGATAGTCTCGGTCCCATTCAACTCGAAATATCGGGACTCTACTGTAGTACATTAAATGAAAAAGCAACTCAAACAGTTTTTCGTACAAGTGTTCAATGTGAGCACCATTCGTCACACGGCACACGTTGTGTCGATAGCCGAGTTCGTCCCAAACCTTGTTAAGTGTTTTGCAACAACTGCTTCAATCCTATTTCTTAAGTTGAGTAGGTCAGCTGGTAGAAGAGGCTTTATGAACTACACATGATAAAGGAAATACACATGATCCTTTATGAACCCCCAAAGGTAAAAATCTCAGATCGTGCGAACATGGAGGCCATGCGAAACAAGATCTCTCATCCGGCCCCCTTGTTAAACGTTGTTTAACCAATCGCGTACTAACTTATACCAGTGAGGCGCCTCACCGTCTTGGTGCCAAATAAAGTTCTGTGTTTCAGCTTCTTCCAATTGAGAAAAGAGCACAGTTGTAGCACATCAAGATAAGAAACACCGGTTGCAAGATAAGAAAGACCCATAAACTTTCCGCCCTGATGTGGCACAAAAAAAAAATCTTTAGGGGTCTTGTTGCTACTGTAGCTTCTCGTAGGGATTTGCTGTACCCCAGATACGCACATTATGAGTTTTCACATGTCCACTTAGTCGAAATTTCAATTAACCACTGAATAACACACGATCCACAAAATCTTCATTGTCATGTAGCCACATATCGTTTGCAAAGTTGGCACGTAAACCATAGTCTGTAGGCTTTAGATCTTGTAAACAACTGCAAACGATAAGGACATAGTTGTAAGCATCTCCTTAAAATTCTCCACACAGACGTCATTGGAATTGCTAATTCACGACTTGATTTCTTAGGACTACGCGTGAAAGACTGTCTCTTTTGTTCAACACTTTCTTCAGTCACTTTTGGTCGTCCCGTACAGTTCTCTTTGCAAAGACATCTAATGTCTTCAAACTGATGATACCATCTAAGGATGTTACTATCACTTGGGGGATTACATTTGAACTCAATACGGAACGCATGTTGCACTATAACTGCAGATCCAGTCCTTGTAAACTGTAAAACACAGAAAGCTTTCTATTCACTAGTCACCATCTTTGCTACTAGAGCTTTCTGATGGAAGACAGAGGAAGCAGTGCATGAGCATGCGCACAGGTATACCAACAAAACAGTTTAAGCTGCTATTTCATTTGTTGTATTATTTATAATTGTAAGTTAAATGTAATAAATACTACAAGCCTTAAAACCCCGATATTTATTTTGAAACCCCCATATTTCCCAGTAAAGAAAATAACTACATGTAAATTTTAAAACATAAGCCTACATTTTAACTGTGCAAGATTTTAAAATCCTCTTCATGTTACAATTCCATTCCCTAGCTCTTTTGCTGATCTTTCCATATCCTCATGATTATTTAAATTTTGAGAGAACTGTAGACAAACTAAAGCACAGTTTTCTCCAGACATAAGAATATTAGAAAGTAAATAATACATTGAATAAAAGTATCGGAGGGTATTTTTGTATGAATGGACACCCCAGATGATAAATTTTGTGCGAACTCTTTTCAAAATACTTTACCAGATCCCAAGAATTTAGAGCGATGGGATAAGACAACATAATCAAAATGTACTCAATGCAATTTCGACCCTTGCAGTGCCAAACACATTTTGGTTAGTTGTAAAAAAGCCCTGGATGAGGGAAGATTCACCTACAGACATGATAAAGTACTTGGTGTGGTAAGAGAAGCCCTAAACCTGGGTATAGTCATAGCAAAAAAAGACATCAATCAATCCTATATTAAGTTTGTGAAGGAAGGATATCGTTCAAAGACCACGAGTGCAAAACTGACAACTCCCTCTTATATAAAAAAGTGGCTGACTGGAAGATTTTGACAGACTTTGGCAATCAGCATTATAAATTAACTGAAGTAATAGCTGCATCTGAAAAATGTCCAGACATCACTGCCTACTCTATCAGCGCAAAACAGCTCATCATGGTTGAACTCACTGCACCCTAGGAAACTAATACACCTGTAACGGACCCTCGCTGCCAGTCCGGCTCACCTGCGTCCGGCTCCTCCAGCGATGGCGTTTTCCCTGGTCGGGCTGTGCCTTCTGTCCTCTTGCGGACGTACGTGCGTTGTCAGGATGGGTGGTGGTGAGAAGGTTCATTAAAGAAGTGGTAAACGGGTAGTTGATTTAACATTGTTTATTAAATCAACTCTCTGCTGGTCCCGTACTAAACTAAACTAACTCTAATCACACAAGGCAAAGGCAAGCATAATTCCCCCCATTTATGAGTCTACTCACGGACGCGGTTGCTCTCAGACTGCCTACTGCATATCTTGATGCTTCCAACTAAGGTCCCCCCCTTACTTTACTCTAACCCTCGATCTCAGCAATATAATAAGCCTGCATCACTACCTAATCTATTCTATTACTTTATATTAAATTATTATTATTATTAAGTATTACAAGGTGGAGGGTACCTGTCACATCACCCCCCCACGTCACCAGAGTCGGCCCCTTCGACTCCTTTACCACTCTTTCCAACCTATGTCACATGAATGTTTTTTTTTTTCTCGACCTCCAGAACCTGCCTGGTGTCGGTCTTGACTTTTACCACTTTTTATCAACTATTTGTTATCACCTGACCTGTTTTTTTCTCAGCTACCATTTTAACCTTAAAACAACACCATGGCTCTGCATGATGGTCGGAAAACCTCTCTGGTAAGTGTGGGACGACAACTCTCTACCCCTCATCTTGTATCATCAAAGAAGTTAACATAAATAAAACTCTGCAAGGCCTTTTCATTTTTTCAACAAAAACTGCATTAATTAAGAAACTTTACTAGCTGAGCCGACGTGTAGAGTAGTATGAATTTAATTTAATTGCTTTCTATCTGAATATTTCCATTTTCCCTTTTTTTGCATTTGCCTTCTTAATTGTATTTTAATTAATTCAAAGTATTCTGGTACCTCATTTCAAAATGAGACCATTAAATTTAAAGATTGATATTAAAATCCTTTTTCTTTATCAAAATCAATTACAAACATCGAAAAGATCAACTTGACGCATATCTCAACTAAACATTTCTTTAACAATTTAAAAAACATAATGAAAACTTATATCTACGAAGCCAGCAGAGATTACTAAGCTAAAATACATCTAATACTTGTTAAATTTTTCAAACATTGTTACATCATTATTTTTATATTTTTATTCCTTTACTGTTATCATCTTGGTTATAATGGTACAGAACAAAAAATTCGCCGCACACCTATTATATATATATTTTTTTAATTATTTGTATTTCATAAGTTGTATCCATTCATGGTACTTAACTATTTTCCATTCACAAACTACTATATTTTACAAATATCATCATAGTTAAAAAAAAATTTAAGTTACTTTACTCTTCAATTCATTTCTTTAAAAAATATTCATTATCTTTTTTTTCTATCCGTAAATTTTCTCTAGCAAAACTTTGTTTTTACAAAATTTATCAATGGATTGTTGCTCCAATTGAAAACTGTCTGGAAGGTGGCATCAATATATGCCTTTTCAAAAGATTTTAGTAGTCGTATTAATTCACATAAGTTATCTTACTAAATTTTAACATCTCATAATCTACTTATTACTTACTCCCAAGTTTTATTTATTTTAATCCTTCCAAAAAAACTTTCATAATCCAAGCTAACAATTTGCATTGTTACAAACAAAATTTTATTTGTTTCTTAGAATTATTCAAACACTAAACAAAAATGTACTAAACATTACTTTAAATTTTCTACATTTATTTACCTTAACAACAAAAACAAATTACAAAAAAAAATGATTGTTACCACTGTTATCATTGAATTTACTAATTAATTGCCAAATTCACTTATAAGATCTAATTTCATGTATATCAAATAAACAGAAAAAATTCCATTAAGATTCTACAAGTACTAAATTCAAAATCAACTTAAAAAATTATTCTAAATTCAAACCATTCCTCTCTCTTATGAAAAACACAGACATCTTTGTCTTGTTGCAAATTTACTTAGCCTTTCAGCATTTTGTGTTAAAAAATTCCAATACTTATTCATTCATAAACTCTATTTAAACCTAAAAAAAATTGACCTAAGTATTACAGACATAAAACATTATAATTTTCTTTCATATAGAAATAAAAGTGGTACTCATGTAGTGGTTTGAATGTTGCCAGTCCCATAGTGCAAGGAAGTCAACAGCAATTTTCATGTTCACCCATATGGTGCTATGTTTCACAAGGAATGTCTGTCTCTCAATTTGTGCTCAAAATGTCTTTCATGCTCACCACTCTTTTGCTATTTTAACAAAAACAGTTATCATTAATATAAATTCTTATAAGTTACAACATATTTTATTTAAAAACAATTCTGTTATTTATTTATAAAAAACGTATCATTTCAAATCAACTTTCTTTACGTGTATAAAAATGTATCATTCTTTTTATTATAATTACTAATTTTCATATTAAAAAAAATAATTTTTCTTCAAATTTATTACTTATAGGACAATGAACTGAAACCTTTTGACCAAATTGGGAGTGAAAAAAAAAGTTTGCAAGTTTTGAATTGTTATGCAAAAAAATCTCTGTTCTATTATTAATGAATTTTAAATGCTACTTATCATAGACCATGAAGCAATTATGATGTTTCAGGTTGCCTCTTCATCCCTTTACTTAAAATAAATTTGTTTGGTTTCATTTCATTTTCCCATCAAAAACATTTATGTTGATTTCTTTTAAAACAGCTCTGCAAATTTTATCTGCATGTGTTATGTGAAACCTGAACAAATACTCTTTAAGATTACCAATCTTACATTTAATAATAATTATTTTCAATTATTCCCATTTTAAATTTCATTATCTACCCCCTGTAAGAAAAACATTTTCATTGCAATAACATAATTTTGTTCCTTTCAATTTATGTGAATCTACTTAAACAGCCTATGTAGGGTATGGCATCTTTTTCATTCAAGCGACCTTCTGCAACAACTGCTTTGGTTCTATCTGTCCATGTGTGATCACTGTATTTCTGTCCTTCATGAATCTGTATAACATCTCAAAATACCCTTTTTTAAAACATTTATTTTCAAATTTATGTAACATGTTATACAATTAAAAATAATACACCAAACTCTACAATATAATGTTCTTATTACTAAGATTAACAAAATAAAAACCAAAAAGAATGTTCTCAGTTCTCATCTTTTTATGATAAGACTATTAACTCTTACTTTGCTGATTCTACGTTACTCAGTATTATCAAGTTACAATCACGTACTACTATGAAGTGCCCATCTTTGTAGCTTTGCTTTCTGATGTCATGCTTATAGCATAAGACTGCAAGTTTGCAAAGTTTAGCAAGTATACAGTTTTCTTGTGAACACATTTCTAACTGTAATTCCGCTATGTCTGCATTACCACATCCTGTGTGCTCTGACTCAATAATTATGACAACTACTTTATCCAAAAATTACTGAGAACATCTTTTATCTAAAATACTGAATAATAATACTGAACAATATTGAAATATGTAAACAACTGTCATTTCCAACGTACATGAAAAAAAATTATTCTAACTTAAACTAATCTTGCCTTATACCTTGTGCGTATATTATTCCAGTCACATTTTTCTTGACATGTGATAGCCTGTCCGACGAAGTTTTATAAAGACTTCGAACTTAAAATCAGGTAATGACCTGGCGATTAGTATCCAGTGTAATTGCCTATATCCTCTTTCAGTTTTTAACTGACTCGTATTTCCACTTGTAAACATTTTATGCAATTCCTTGCAATAAAATCAACATTTCATACAGTTAGATCAACTGCTATGAAATCACAAAATTGTTCTGTCTCAAGAACACTTTCTAAAGACATCTTCTTATGTCCTTCTGTGACAACTAAACCTAACTTAATATAATATATAACCTTTCTTCAATATTTCTTATTTCATCGTAGACAACAAATAGTTTAATACTCCATATTCAATTATTTCCACTTGTACAATAATAATACATTTTCTTTCACATAACCGCCGATTTATTTTTCGTAAAAAGAACTTCTACGATACTAATACATTTCACTTCGCATAATCGCTGATTTTATTTCGTAAAAACAACTTCATACATAAATCACGTAATATAACTACTTTTATTCATCGTACTCATTTATTTATATAACAAAATACGACCATTTCAACTAATGTTCATTATCAGCTCTCTCCTTCAACTCCCCCCCGGTCCGTGAGTAGACTCTTTTCTTTATTATTAACGATTTAGCAATTCTCAATATTAACAGTTTTCCAACAACAACAACTTCATTGGTTATTTCAATTCATTTATTTATTTCATCGTAGAGCTTAACTATTCTCTAACAATAGATTGCCATTTATTCCTCTTAAATAATTAGATTTTACTATTATACATTAATATTTATTTCATTATAACTACAAAAAAATTGTTATTCATAATTTTCTTTTACAATACCTTTCTATTTTATTATTCAATTAAAAACGCTCTTTTACATTACTTTATGATTTCCATGTTATAATAATCAATTTACCCCTTTATAAACTTACAATGTTCTCTCTATTTGTTGGAGAAGCACTAAATTTGTATCTCTTATTTATTAATCCATTCACTCTATTACAAAAACTCTTTAACATTCAATTATTTGCTTCATATTAACGATTTAACAATTTTTCAACAGTAAGTTTAAGAAAGACAACTAACACCCCTGGTTATCATAATGAACTATTACTTCATTTTTATACAAAATCACTTGTATAATTTTATTTATTTTAACTTTTTCATCCCAAAAATTTATTTTAAAAAATTATTAAAATTTTAGTTATATTCAACTTGTTTGTTATCTGGACTATACACAAATTCAAATTACCATGTCTCGAAGTGTGAAAATTGTTTCAGGTGGATAGGGTAGGAATTTGGCAAGTGCCGGAAATTAAGAAGGTCACATGTGATACCTTGTATTTAAGACAAAGTTCAAATCAGTGTAAATTCCTTTTAAACAACTTTTAAAATAACATTCATTCTCTTAACTAAAAAATTTATAAACTTCTACAATTAATTGTTTTTATTTTATATTACTTTAACATTTTTCATTTCATTTTATAAAGAAAAACAGCATTATTTGTCAGTAGGTACTCTTACAACAAATATCAATCTTCTTATCTTTCTTAGTTATCAATATTGAAATCACCCTAATTCCATCTTAACCATAACTCCACTTAACTTTTTCAGTTTTAGGCCTTCTCATAACTATGAAATATTTTATTTATTTAAAAAAAAAACAGTTTATTTTACCATACTTCTTAAACTTCTTATTTATTATACATCTTAACTTCCCCAGTTTTACTCGTAAACCATTTTCTTCGATACTGGTTGAATAAAAAAACTAACATTTTATTATTATTTCACTTAACTGACATTTTATTCATTTTCAAAATACATTTCAATCTATTTTTTAATCCCATGTAACAATTTTTATTTATCTCAACATTTTAAAACTTTATTTTTCTTAAATCCAACATTTTCCAACAAAAATAAAATTATTTATTTTTATTATAATCTAACTATTTCAAAATTAAATATACATACAAAGTTATTAACGAACATCTCGCTTACCTATCTCTTATAAACTTATTTATTATTATTTAAAAATTTAATTTTTGTTACTAACACATTTTTAACAAAGTAATTACTATTTATACTGTTATTTTCGCCCTTTAAATGGACTGTTCTACTCCATATTTTAATTGTGTCCTTCAGATCACCCTTTGAGACACTGATGCCGCCTGAAGAAGTTGCACCTTTACCTTGCCATATAAGTATGTGTTCAAAACCTACTCAATTCAATTTTGAACCCTACATGACAATTCAAGCTATGCAAAGTCCCAACAGCACTGCTCATATCCTTTGATTTTAAAGACTATAGTTCTAATTTTTATCCTAAACGTCAGTTATTTATTTAAAAATACCGGTATATTTTTATTTTTATTGAAAAAAATCTCTTATTCTATGCTCAATATTATGTAATAACGTTATACGAAAGTATTTTCCGTTTATTTAACATCCAAAGTCATTAAAATTCAATTCAACTCAAAGTTTTTAATTTGATTTATACAATCACAGTTAGTAATGCTTCAAACTGTACATGGCCTGAAACCTTAAACTTGTTTTCTTTGCAGTCAGCGTTCTCACAGAGATAGGTGATGTCATTCTGCCGGTCATGTACTCCTCTCGCTTAACTAACTTCTAAGCTATGATGCTCTAAGTTTTAAATCTTTAAATACGATTCATTTCATTTCCTTTTTATACGTTATTTAAGTTATATTAAATTATTGTTATTGACCTAATCATATTATCATCTCATACAAATTTTTATATTTAATAATTGATTTTGTTTTTAAAGAATACCCACTCTATATGTCTCATATACAGGGTGCCCCCTTGTGTAATTCAGGTCCCAGTAAACCTTATGTAGATATCCTAGGTAATCGTTATAAAAGTTTTATTTATTACTCCTTTATATTTGATACATATTATTTATTCAATAACCTTTATTGCTTTATTATCATTGATATTTGTTTAATATTTTTAATATTTATTTTTTTAATCTTAAGTCAAATCATAGTACAGTAGCACTTTTCTATATCTTTAATATCTTAACCCAATAATTTAGAACAAAGGTTTTAAAGTTGTCAATGACACCATACTTCAATATTATTCAGTTGTTAAATATAACTAATTATCTAATTTCAAATATTTCCCTCAGCAAACTTTAAGATTTGTCCAGTAGTATTGGTTCAGTGTGAATCAACCAACACTATGCCTGTCTTTTTATGCGTAGGAAACCTATCGCATATCATTTGCGTCAGAAAACATTTCTAAAAATACTATGCATCATTATTTTATTTTTTTTCATTATACTTTATTCCTTATCAATTTTAAAATTTACTTTAAATATTCCAATATTTCAAAAATTAAAACTTTCAACATTTTATAATAAAAAAAATTATTTTAAGACCAACAAAGTTTACCCTACCTATTTTTCCGAAGAAACTTCTTCTTTTAAGACCACTTCTGACGCCAATTGTAACGGACCCTCGCTGCCAGTCCGGCTCACCTGCGTCCGGCTCCTCCAGCGATGGCGTTTTCCCTGGTCGGGCTGTGCCTTCTGTCCTCTTGCGGACGTA
>JAGFPH010013691.1:0-11565 GCA_018207615.1 Philaenus spumarius | reverse complement strand
CGTTTCAGAAATTGCGTGACGGAATGGAGCGTTTCACAATAGATCGTTTCAGAAATTGCGTGACGGAATGGAGCGTTTCACAATAGATCGTTTCAGAAATTGCGTGACGGAATGGAGCGTTTCACAATAGAGCGTTTCAGAAAATGCGTGACGGTAAAATACGATTCACCCGCCAGCAAACATAGCGCCGAGGTGCGCCTATAGATTAAACCTATGACGTAGGACAATCTGTTTCACTTATATACCCAACTTAATATATTTAGTGCGCCTATAGGTGTTTACACTTTAAAAATAAAGAAACATTGTATTTTTATGATTTAGTAAGTAAACTGCCTCATTATGACATGAGATCATTTATTTATATTACACAAAAAAGCTTTTCAAAAGTAATAAAATCGTGACAAACTATCGAGTTTTACAGAGATTTTAGGTTTAAATGTAAGTCTATGTAAGTATTCCATCTAAAGTGAAGTGAAACTCAATGGACATAAATTACTCTCAACTGTTTTACCCTTATTCTAAACATGCACAGATGCAACGACGCGAGCATCCCTCTTGAAGACCTCCCCCCCCACGTGAAGTGAATAATGCTGATATAAGACACTTCAGCCTGTAAGACGTGGACATAGATTTCTTCAGTGTTTTCTGTTATCCACTCTATAATATACTAGGTGGCTCGATCCGTCTTTGCACGGATAGACAAATCAAAGTTAATTATGGGGATTTTTAGTAACTTTGATCCTCCAAACCCCCCTAAAATGTCGATTTTTTTTTAAACTTTTCTTAGCGAACACTTATGGCCCTAGAGGAAGCTACAAACCTACTAAATTGTATTCCAATCCGTTCAGTGGTTTTAGAAAAATCGTGATTTAGTAACTTTGACCCCCCCCCCCAAATCCCCCTAAAATTTCGAATTTTTTGTAAACATTTCTTAGTGAGCACCTTTGGCCCTAGAGGAAGCTACATACGAAATTTTATTCCAATCCGTTCAGTAGTTTTAGAGAAATCGTGATTTAGTAACTTTGACCCCCCCAAACCCCAATAAAATTTCGAATTTTTTGTAAACATTTCTTAGAGAACACCTATGGCCCTAGAGGAAGCTACATACCAAATTTTATTCCAATCAGTTCAGTAGTTTTAGGGAAATCGTGATTTAGTAACTTTGACTCCCTAAATCCCCCTAAAATTTCGAATGTTTTGAAAACTTTTCTTAGCGAGCACATAGCGCCCTAGAGGAAGCTGCATACCAAATTTCATTAGAAGCCGATTGGTGTTTTTTTTAGTAACTTTGACCCAACCCCAAATCCCCCTAAAATTTAGACTTTTTGAAAACCTTTCTTAGCGTGCACCTAGGAACCTAGAGGAAGCTACATACCAAATTTCATTCCAGTCCGTTCGGTCGTCTTTGACATTTCGTGACGAGTGAGTCAGTGAGTGGTATTTGGATTATATACAGATGTCTAGTAATTATGGGATCAAACTTCGGGGAATGGTTTATGGGTCAAAATAATTAAAAAAGTTTACATAAACATAGGCAAGAAAAAGCTTTGTTTTCCAGATATCAGCCATTTTTTTTACGAAATATTTAAAATCTAGTTTTATTTCAAACGGTTTGATTGATTGAGTTCAACTTAAGTTATATTATTATTGATTGGATAATTTTTATATGTGAAGTTATACCTAACAACGATATATTTTAAGTAAAATTAACGATTATATCCAACAATTCATTTCAAAATGGCGGCATGTATAATCTATCATCTATATAATTATATAAAACAAAGTCGGGTTTGTTAGACCATTTATAACTCAAAAACGGCTGAACAAATGTTTATAATCTTTGATTTGTTGAATTTGTCTCCGCCCAGAATAGCAGAATATCTATTAAAATATAGGAAAAATACATAAATAAAATTGAACACACAAAATAATTTTAGGTTAGGCCTAGACTGATGAACTATCACAACCATGTTATTTGAATGAACGGTATTTGCATTCATCGCTGTACCAACCAATAAAAGAAAATAACAGAGACAACAGTTGATTCAAATGTATAATCTATATAATACAAATGAAATGCTGTTCGTTGGTAAGCGCATCATTTGAGAACGGCTGGACCAATTTGGCTATTTTTGTTTTAAAATGTTCGTATTAGTCCGATTTAGGTTTAAAAAAAAAGAAAAGTTTCCCGGAACATGTTAAAATTCGGGAAAAACTGAACATCCTTTTTTCTATGAACTCAAGATCATAACAAACTCACAAAAACAGCTGTTCTAATAAAATGCTTTGTAACGCATGTTTGTTTACATTAATTAAAATAGCAACTTTACTTAGCATTTTTAATCAGTTTATTATTCTACAAAACCAACAGCTTTTACTTTCTCCACCCTACACGTAGTATATGGAGAAAGTATTGTTTTCGTCCAAATTTTCGAATTTGAATTTTTAGTGGAATTATCTGTTTTGGTGCTCCTTGAACCTCAAAAAATGTTTAGTGGAATTATCTGTGTTGGTGCTCCCTGAATCAAAAATATTTTTAGTGGAATTATTTGTTTTGGTAGTCCCTGAACCCAAAAAGTGTTTTTTTGGTGATGTCTGTCCGTGTGTCTGTGTGTCTGTAAGAATGTGTACAGAGCTGGAGACCATACTAACGGTCTGATTTTGATGAAATTTGGTATGTAGGTGTAGTGCTGGAATATCTCCAGACGTTTTGTTTTAATTTTTTTAAATTTTTGATTTTTCAGGGGTTTTACCCCCCAAAAATAGCAAAAAAAAAACGAGAAAAGTCAAAATTTGTCAAAAACGGATCTAACAATTTTGATAAAATTTGGCTTATTTGCATCCCTTAATGTACCTTACCATATGCAAAAAAAAAAAACAGCATCTTTAAAAAAATTCTCGTTTAGGTAATAATAATAATAACAGATTTTTTGGGGTTTTTGGCCAAAAATTTGGTTGTTTTTCAAAATTTTTCAAAATCATTTTTCGTGTACCTATACAGGCCTAATTGACATATTTGGTGCAAATTTGTTCGAAATCGGTCAAATAGTGTAAATAATAATAATAATAGTATAATATGGATGTGTGTTACATGCATCTAATATTTTCCATTGTAACATTTTGCTACTTTTGCAATTCTAAATAACCACCTCCTATGCTACTCTTGGGAAAGTATAAAGTTTCAACTGGGAGAAAGTATGTAGCAGTTACCTGGTACCGTTTATTTAGGTTAGATTGACGAACTTAAAGTAAACAAAAACAAAAGTCAACTAAAAATGCTTACTATATTTTAATTCAATTCAAACATTGGTTGTTACATAATATATATAAAACAGATGACTTTGATCAAAAACTGAATATAATTTTAGGTAAGGCCTACAATGAAACAAAACACGTTTATTTGCAATCAATTGTGTTAATTTAGAATCAGGTTTTTTACAATTCTTCACAACTATCAGTTTTTTTTTTTTAGATTAAGTTAAAGCAAACAAAACGTTTACTGTATTATCTATTAAAGGTTTACAAACTACAAATCTAAATTTGTGTAGTATATTCTTAAGTGGCATAAACACCATTTTGCAATTCGATTACTTAAGTCAATGTAATGAAATGTAATAACTTTACCATCCTTTAAATTAAATCAAGCAATAGCGTAGCATTGATGGGTTCACTAGTAAAATCATATTTGTTTGGTTATTTTAAAACTATAAATGTAATATATCAACCAATGACTGTGTATGATGTAGTTTAATAGTGTTCGTTTGAATGCCTTTTTGTTGTGTTTTTAATAAAACAACAGGTTCTTTACTTTTATAACATAAATTCAGTAATAAAAGACTTCAATGAACAGTTTTCTGCCCTTAAGTACCACTTATATCGCATTATTCACATCCAGGGGTTGGGGTGGTTTCTTTAGAAGGTTGCTACATAGTTGCATTGTGCTTGTAAAGATTTATAGTACAATCTTCAGGGTGAATCGTTAGGATAGTTAGACGGTTTTATATTTACCGTACTAGTATTCACGGTATATAGAATACTAACGGTAGGGTTCCCGAGTGGATGCGCAGTAACTCGTGACGTCATCGGGGCCCGCTTTCTCATAAGCTCCTTAAGCTTCTCAAGTAAAAATTGAAGAGCCTTGTGTAAAAATTGAATAACTTTAAAAATATTTAACCGATTTTAATAAAATTTTATTCACACGTAGAAAACATATCTTTAATAATAATATTTAAAAAATCAGATTGTTACAACAAATTTTAATACCTTTACTGATTAGGCCTATAAAAATTACTTTCCGATATCTTTATTCGGTGAAAAATTGTTTGTTTATCTTCAGTAAAAAGTGAAAAACTTTTAAAATATTTAACCGATTTTAATAAAATTTGAACCACATATAGAAAACATATTTAAAATAACAATTTAAGAAAATTAGGTTGTTAGAAAACATTTTAATACCTCTACTGATTAGGCCTATAAAAATTACTATTTCAAATTCGACAAATGGTGAACAATATTTTTTTATTTTTTATTATTTGACATTTATTTTAATTATGTATTGGGTTATGAATATAATAAGTTATAGAGGATTTTATTGTGAATCCAAATCTTTTTTAATATTTAAAATTGAATATATATATCAAAAGATATATACATTTTAAAAATGTATTGTAAAATTTTGTTTAAAAAGTACATAGGTTTTCGATAGGTACTAAAAATTTAATAATACAAATTTATAAATCAAATAATTTATCGTATCTTGATGATTTTTTCACAGAACGTGTATAATAATATACTCATTATTTGAATCCAAATAAACAATGGACATTCAGTTGAATGACAATATTTAATTAACCTTAGATATTTAACTCGTAACACACTTAAAATCCTAATACACGTACACTCGCAAATCCTTCAATCTGGAAGTAAATATGGATGAAACAGTTGACATGTAAAAGAGAAATAAAAATCAACAGTTTCTTATTGATTACAGTCGTATTGATAGAGTATATTATTATTATATTAATAATAATGGTTAAATATTTTTAAAGTTATTCAATTTTTACATATGGTTCTTCAATTTTGTACATGAGAAGCTTATGAGAAAGTGGGCCCCGATGACGTCACGAGTTACTGCGCATCCACTCGTGAACCCTACCGTTAGTATTCTATATACCGTGCTAGTATTTACAACTGAATTGTTGAGAGTAATTGACTGCGTATTTAGACACCAGTGAAGCGACATTTACAAATCAACATGTAATTATTGTTAAACATATGTTTGTACGATTAATATTTTATCCGCCGAAAACAGGTTAAAACAATTTAAGTCGGTTTGAAAAATCTATAAATCAACGTTACCAGTAAAAAGACTTTAGGGTACTATTTGTATGTTTTCTTTGGAATTCTAAATTGAACTCAACAAATTCGAATTTGATAGTTCGAAGTGATCTTTAGGTATGATGGCTTTTTTAATAAAATTACTACTTTAGTGATTCACTTCAAAAAGACCGTTATGCTCCATCGATGTGGGATTTTCTGAGAGAAAAATTGAATGAATCTAAGCTAGGAAAATCCTTGCATTTGGTGTGATGCCTTTGACCATCGTGTAACATATATACAGGTGACCATTTTAACTGGGCCACCATTGGGATCTCCAAAAGTACAAGATGTTCAGCGAACATTAAATGTGAAACTTCACGTAGTTTTTAGTGACCATCAAAAATATGAATTTGAAATTTCAAAAATTTGAAGCCATTTTCCAATAAGGCGTAAGTCTTTCGAATTTCTTACGGAACACAATGTTTTTTATTAATATTTGGGTTTTAGAAGTTATTTTAAGACGTTTTTGTTCTTGGTGTTTTTTTTTATACGACTAGCCGTTTAAAAGTTAGATTGGCACAACGTTTTAAAATCACCCTAACTGAGCGCAAGATATTTTGGTATTGAAACGTTTTGAACCAATGAAAACGCTCTGAACACTAAAAAGCATTTTTGTGACAAACAAATAACTTTTTAAAATCAACAAATAAGCTTTTTAGTTATTTTTTAAACCATAATACAACTGTTCAATATCAGCTGACGAGTCTCATTGTTGAAATTGTTGTTCAACGAAAGCCCTCTGTTTATTAGGCTGCGCGTTGTCATTTTAAAGTACAGTATTTAAATTCTAAAATGGCGGATAAAAACTTTTATGGAACACCCTATGTTTTATGATGATTTTATATTTTACTAAATTCTGGATTGTGAATCAGCTGTATTAAACATCTGTTATCAACTACATTTTTCATGTGTGACAAATTTGTAGTTCTGTCTTTTAATTTCTCTGTATCATGGTTTTAAAAAATTAACGAAACCCGTGTTTGTTGATTGAAAAAAATTGTTTGTCCAAAAAATGATTTATTAGTTTTAAAAGCGTTTCCATTGGTTCAAAACGTTTCCATACCAAAATATCGTCCCGTCCACTGAGGATGTTTTTTAGAAACTTTATACCCCTCTAGCTTTTAAACAGATTTTTTCCGAATAAATTTACAAATGTTGAAATAAAAAACGTATAGCAAATAAATGCTATCCTATGTTACTCAGGGATAGTGTACCTTTTTATTAGTAAATATTTTTTCAATCGGTTCAGTAGTCCAGAGATTACCCCTACATCCAAACGAGCAAATTTTACCTCTTTATATTATTAGTATGGATAAAAGCATAGAAAGGTAACCTAGATTTAATAAAAATCACTATTCTGGTTGATAAAAAATAGTAATGTACTGTGGTTTTTAACAAATTTGTTAGATTGTTTTGAATTAGTAATATGGTGGGAAGAGAGTGGCCCCCACTTTTGCTAACCGTTTAATAATCACCACCCCCAGATGATAATTTTGTGCAAATCATGTTCAAGTAGAGTTTGAGTTATTTCACATACTAATAAAAAAATAAAAGTTTATCCGTACAAAAGATAACCGTGTTTTGTTATGGAATAGTGTATTTAAGTTTTGGGAATTTATGTATAAATATTAGCTTTTAAATTTTAGATATACTGTAGTTATTACCACATCTCCTATATCCTATTATCCTAACCAATAATTATAGAAACAATTTGCTTTGTTTTGTATACCCAGCGATATTTATGAATATTGACCAGTATGAATATTTTATGGATAATAAAAGACCTCTGTTCCCATATTTTCTTTTAAACAATCGTAACAAATATGAGAAATAAATGTACCAAATATTATGTTCCTAGGATGTATGGTTTTTGAGATATAAAACAAACAATATTTATTGTTTTAGGATTTGTTTCAATCTTTAAAAGCCAAATATTTTAAAACATTTTCTTATTTTCCGTCAAACACCTATGATCAATATGTGTACTAAATTTCACGTTCCTGGGCGCCATTTTTTAAAGATTTAAAACAAACAATATTTATATTCTTAGGGTTTGTTTCAACCCTTAAAGTCCAAATATTTAAAAAAAATCTTTCTCATTGCGCCTCCAACGTATATGAGCAATATAACTACTAAATTTCACGTCCAAGGAGCTATTTTTTTTAGTTTTAAAACAAACAATATTTATTGTTTTATTATTTGTTTCAACTCTTAAGGCCAAATATTTTTAAATCTTTCTTATTGCGCCTTAAACGTATGTGAGCAATATGTGTGATAAATTTCACGTTCCTAGGCACTGTGGTTTTTGAGATACATACCAAAAAATATTTATGGATAGTTTTTGAGCTATATAATATAACAAGCGATATGTATTATTTTATTGTTTTTTTAACCCTTAAAGGCCAAATATTTTTAAAATCTTTCTTATTGCGCCTTAAACGTATATGAGCAAAATGTGTTCTAAATTCACGTTCCTAGGCGATATGGTTTTTGAGATATGTACCAAAAAATATTTATGGATGGTTTTTTAGCTATATAACAAGCAATGTTTATTATTTTATTGGTAGTTTCAACCCTTAAAGGCAAAATATTTTTTTAATCTTTCTTATTGCGCCTCCAACGTATATGAGCAATATGTGTACTAAATTTCACGTTTCTGGGCGCCATGGTTTTTGAAATATATAACAAACGATAATTATTGGATGGTTTTTGAGATATACAAACAATATTTATTTTTGTATGGGTTGTTTCAACCTTTAAAAGCCAAATATGTTTAAATCATTTATTATTGCGCCTCAAACACCTAGGAGCAACATGTGTACGAAATTTCACGTTTCTAAGGTTTTTGATATATATAACAAACAATAATTTGATTATGGTTAGGGGTTTTTCATCCCTGAAAGGCTAAATATTTAAAAATCCTTTTTTAGTGTGTCTCTAGTGCATGAACAATGTGTGTACCAAATTGCACGTTCCTAGGCGGTACGGTTTTTGAGATACTGTGATCAGTGAGCGAGTGAGTGGGTTTTCAATTATGTATATATTATATTTGTTTTCATATATTTATATAGATAAGCTTATTGCTGATAAATTTTGAATTTTCTTAACTCTTTTACTATATTATTATAGCTTTGTCATTCCTGCGTTATTACCAAGTACTTATCTCTTTTCACAACATCTATTGGGCTATTTAGAAGCCACCTTTTTTCAGTTATCAATTTAGAAAATGTTACTTTAGTTTTTTTTTCACCTATATTTATCATCCATTTATTGCTAAACGATTAGACAAACTTGAAGCTCTACGTACGAATCAGAAAATAAAAATGTATTAAATGAAAAAGCACTTTCATAATTATATTACTTTATTGTAACTTGATAAAGTGATTATAAATCGTGTAGATCGTTCCAATTTTGTAAGATAAATTCAGTACGTTAAGTGCAGTATCGATTATGAAAGCGTAGTACGATCATAGTACACAAGTTTAATCAGGTCAGACTGGCTCTCATCATATTACCCAAGGTGTGTTCTGACAACGTCGTCAAATATGTCAACACAGGGACACGGTTTTACGGCGAAAATAAAACTAGGAACCAGCAAACTTTTATAATTAGTTAACAAAGGTTGTGTGCGTTTTAAGAATAAAATATGAATGAATTAAGTAAAATTGTATAGTTAGTTGACGTAGCAATCAAATTCTGCACAAGTTCTATAATTTATGAACTATTTGTTTTATTTTCTATTTAAGGCTTAGGTGACAGAAATAGAATCAACAATTTCAAATTGTTCAAATAGTGCCAAATTTTAAATGATTTAAAAATTTTAAACGTTTGTCATTGTGCTATTTTTCATTTCTCTAGTATTTTTATGTCTTTTAAAATAAAGTATTTATGCTAAAACTACTCGACTCCTGAAGTAGATGTGTTTTGTTAGTTTTTGCACTATAGTGTTAAACTAGCTTAATTTATGTATAGTATGATTTGCTCAACATAGATCTAGACTTTACTGTTCGATATTCTGTAGCTTCAGTCGTTTGATAACGGAAATCGATTGAAAGTCTCAAAACTTTATTCGCTGTCTTAAAAATAAGTAAATAATAACAAATGTCCGAATAATTACTGCAAAAATGCTGTTCTAAAATTGATGATTTTGCGTAATTTTATGCAATAATTTTTGTTTCTTGCACAACACCAAATATTTACTCAAAACTTTTCACTAAAGCTATACCCCCGGCATTGTTCACTACTCGTGGTTGGTCAGGACTTCAAGACGGTTGCTCGCATAGATTTTTCTGTACATGTTCAGAAAGTATGGCACGAAGGCCTGCTTTACAAACCAACCCGCAGCCCAATTCCTCCATGCTATGTACATCTCATAAGCTCATACCTCGACAGTAGATGGTTCCAGGTTGCTGTCGAAGGTACACTTTCTACTTCTATACCCATCGAGGCAGGAGTTCCCCAAGGCTCAGTTCTTGGTCCGTTGCTGTACCTTCTGTACACTAACGATATCCCAGTCATCCCCAAAGTATCACTACGACCCTTTGATGATAACGCTATGTTCTACTGCAGGACTCTGAACCTGGAATATGGTTCGTCGGTCATTCAACAACAGTTGGATGCCCTACAGCCGTGGCTCAGGATGTGGAGAACTGCAGTGAACACAGACAAAACGCAAGCAATCCAATTTTCTCCACTACGTAGATTTCCTAAAAACCAATTAACTCTTAACAAATCGGGTTATTTTATGGTATCTTACGTTTTGATCAACTAAAGATGACCACCATTGGGATCTCGGAAACTATTATTTTTTCGAAATACTTTAAATTGGGAACCTTCCTTGGATTTATACGTACATTAAAATTACCGTGTTTAAGTATTTTTAATCTTCGCCATTTTTCCAATATGGCCGCCACCTTTAATTTTTTAAATAAAAATGCCATATATTTATTCCCAATTAAAGCTTTTCGAGAAGCTAATAGTTTCCGAGATCCCAATGGTGGATCTCATCTTGAATTGACACCCTCTATATGTATATTGCACCTGATAAATTTTCCTATCCATGAAATTATACGGAGTGTTACGTATAATTTTAATGACACCCCAATACGTGTTCTGGGAACCATGATCGGTGCTCATTTACTACTCCCGACATTAGGTCTCACCATAAGGGTCACTGCAATAGCTCATCTTTCCTTTGGAAATTCGCTAATAATCCAAAACAATAAGAATACAATTATTTGGCAACGAAAAAACCTATTCAAATATCTACCACATCATATTAATTGTATTTGTATTTATAAAAACGGTTTTCCTTTTTTTTTTTTTATATATATAAAACTTTTTAATCTCTTAAGCAATGCCCTTTAATAAAACATTTTCTCAAAGAAGTCATCCTACTCAACTGCACGCTTTGGAGGATATTTGCTGAGGTCTTTTCCTCTTAAAAAGAGTACAAGGGCTAATAATAAAGTATTACAATAATGCGTTTTTATTGCAATACTACTGTAAATTTCACACTCTGCAGATCACAAAACTTGAGCACATAGTTACATTGCTAACAAGAGAACCAAGTCGTAGTGTAAACAAGGAAAGTTCATGAATTTAAACAAAGATAAGCCAGTAGGATTGCACGTGACAGTTGCTTAGGCCGTACGCAATGCAGTTACAGGAATATAGGTCGCAAGCAACTGCATACTGTATATTATATACGAGTATGTCCCCTCTCTCAGGGTTTACTCTTGTAATATGACACGTTATGGTAATTAAATTTTAATTTATAATTTTTACTGTTTAGTTTCAGAATTACCATGAATTTATTTCACAAGATGCACACTACATACTGAGCGTTCAATTGAAAACGTCCACAAATATTGTATCAATTACTAGATAACATTTTGTCGACGTAAGTTGGTTATAAAGTTATTTTGTAATGATTGTTCATATTTTTATAATTAATTGTTTGGAAATTTGCTATCATAATAAAAGTAGTACACGATCTCAAGAGAGAATAAATCAATTCTCGTTATCTATAGTCTATATATAAAAGCGAAATACCACTCACTCACTCACTATCACGCTTTCTCAAAAACTAAAAAACGGATTGAAATGAAATTTGGTATGTAGCTTCCTCTAGGGCCATAGGTGCTCACTAAGAAAGGGTTTGAAAAAATTCGAAATTTAAGGGGG
>JAGFPH010013688.1:0-25752 GCA_018207615.1 Philaenus spumarius | reverse complement strand
ATCTCTAATAATTTACTAAATAATTTATATCTCTAATTATTTACTAAGTAATTTATATTTCTAAATATTTACTAAATAATTTATATCTCTTATTATTTTCTAAATAATTTATATCTCTAATTATTTAATAAATAAATTATATCTCTAATTATTTACTAAATAATTTATATCTCTAATTATTTACTAAATAAATTATATCTCTAATTATTTACTAAATAATTTGTATCTCTAATTGTTTACTAAGTAATTTATATCTCTAATTGTTTACTAAGTAATTTATATCTCTAATTATTTACTAAATAATTTATATCTCTAATTGTTTACTAAATAATTTATATCTCTAATTATTTACTAAATAAATTATATCTCTAATTATTTACTAAATAATTTATATCTCTAATTATTTACTAAATAAATTATATCTCTAATTATTTACTAAATAATTTATATCTCTAATTGTTTACTAAGTAATTTATATCTCTAATTGTTTACTAAGTAATTTATATCTCTAATTATTTACTAAATAATTTATATCTCTGATTATTTACTCAATAATGTATGTTTCTAATTATTTACTAAGTAATTTATATCTCTAATTATTTACTAAATAATTTATATCTCTAATTACTTACTAAATAATTTATATCTCTAATTATTTAGTAAATAATTTATATCTCTAGAAATTCGTCTTAGATTGAGTTGAAATTACAAGCAATAATCCTTTAATAGTGATTCAAAAAAGTTTATAAGCCTGTATAGAAATTATTATTTGTTTAAGCATAGTTAGGTTAGACAATAAAGTTTTCGTACCCAGAGCTAAATTGACAATCTATTGAAAACTTTACTCTGTAATAGCACCTAGAATATATAACCAACTTCCTGCACACACCCAAATAAATACTTAATTCTTTTAAAAATCTGACGTATCAGCATGCATTGTGTTAAAATTCTGTTAGAGGTTGTATTATAGGAATACATTATTTTTACCTATAACTTATTTATTATGTTATTTTATGTTATTTACCTATAATCTGTATGTAACGGAATCTTTCAACGCAATGTTCACTAACTTAAAGAAGTCTGATTAACTTGAAAACTTGCACACTTGTCAAAGAATGATTACAATAAAAATATTTATACCCCCACCCAAACCTAAATCGCACATACATAATTTTAAATCTATTGTCACACATACGATATACAAAAGTCTCTTGATTACAATTACTTTTGATTCCGTTTTTATAATAAAAAAAAAGAAAATAAATTATAGTTTTAAAAAACTAATAAAACACGCTTTAATAGCAAACCGAACTATAAAGTAGAAAATAATTTTTAATTATGAAGAGTTTGTTCCACATCGGTGTAAACTCCAGTAATTCATTATAATTAAATAATTTGTAATAAGTTTAAAATAAGAATTTAGTAATGCAAAATAATGAATTTTATTGTAAAAAAGCATGGGGGCGTTTTACTATATTTTTTATAATAACTCTACTTTTATAAATAGCTACCAATGAAATATTTGTAACATTTGATGCCAAGCACAACACGCTTTAACAAAAAAATTAACTATTTTGTTAATTACTACATTCTTATTTTAAACTTATTACAAATTATTTAATTATAATGAATTACTGGGCTTTATATCGATGGGTGGAACAAACTCTTTATACGTAGAAATGATTTTCTGCTTTTTAGTTCAGTTTGCTATTAAAGCGTGTTTTTTAACTATAATTTATTTTTGTGGATGGAAACTGAGTGTAAGAGATGAAGTGTAAGGGTATGGCAATTGTCTTTTTAATTCTTTTGTATATTGTTATGTTTCTTTTTAAAATGTTAAACTTGTAGCTAGTTATGTGTTTGTATGTGTATGAGAGAGTGTGTGTATGGTACGTGTTTGTTTGTATGTTACGTATATGTAAATTTAACTAGTAAATAAATATTTATGTTACAAATGCAAATATTTAATTTTATTATCACAGAAGAAACTATTTCTCTTACTTATTATATTTTTAATTTACTAAGAATTTAACTGCTCTCGATAACAAATTGATCTAAGTTTTTCTTCTTTTAAATTTTATGAAATATGCAGTCTCAAAACGGGTCAAGGCCATGGAGGCTGCATATTTCATTCCTTCCTTTTCTTGGCATTTAGTTATTTTTTATCTTAAGTATTTTGACAATTTTTACGCTTTAAAATACAATTTTTGCAAATTCCTTTCTTAGTGAACGTCTATGACCCCATAAAACATAGCCTACCATCAAATTGTTGTATTTTTATCTCAAGAAGTTTTTGTTCTACGCTAAAGCCACTAACTTATATACTATACTAGACTTACATACTCACCGCGGTTTTCGGTTACCCATGGTAAAGCAAAGGCAAACAGATTATTGTATACTCTGATATTTTCAGGGAAATGACGACCAAGCGGTAACCTATAGACTACATACGGCATGCGTTGTAATTTCACCATTAATCATTAAATAATCATTAATCAACATTTCAAACAAATGTAGATATTACCAACTAAAGGAAACAATATAATATGTATGTCCACATGTTTGACTTATAATACAGTAAACCTTTTGTTTGCTTTTACTTAATCTAAATAATTACCTGATTCTAAATTTACCAAATTGGTTGCAAATAAACGTGTTCTTACTGAAATTACGATGGATTAGGACAGAGGCACTTGGATCTGGGGTAGGGTTGTGCGGGTGCGGTATCCTAGAGCATGACGCATACGCAGTAAGGCCAGGTTTTTTGTGCGAATGACAGGATTTTTTTATATAATAGTGCGATGTAAACCTAACCTGAACACGTTGTTGGTTGTTAAAAAATTCAACGATTCTAAATTTGCCGAGTAGGTTACTGCGTTAATAAATGTAAATGCTTTCAAGAAATGTGTGTTGGTTCAGTAGAGACCTAACCTAAAATTGTGTTGTGTTTTTGATCCAATTCAGCCGTATTATTCATAATACGTATCAATATAATATGTTTGAATTGAATTATAATACAGAACGCATTTTTCGTTGATTTTTGTTTGTGTTTGTTTTTAGTTTGTTAATCTAACCTAAAAAAGCTTGATTGCGAATAATAATAAACTGATTATAAATTTGCTAAGTTGTTCAGCTTTTTAATCCGAATCAGCTGTTTTATCTGTTATAGGGCTGGGAGTGAAACCCTTATTTTCACTATTTTTACGCTTTAAAATCAAAACTTTGAAAAATCCTTTCTTACTGTGCTTCTATGACCCCATAAGAATATAACTTTAAATTTTCGTATCATTATATAAAGTAGTTTTTATAATGATTATATAAAGTAGTTTTTATAATGATTATATAAAGTAGTTTTTATAATGATTATATAAAGTAGTTTTTATAATGATTATATAAAGTAGTTTTTATAATGATTATATAAAGTAGTTTTTATAATAATTATATAAAGTAGTTTTTATAATGATTATATAAAGTAGTTTTTTCTACGTTGATTATATTTCAGTCGGTCAGGACAAAGCCGCTTGTATATAATGTATATAGATTGTGAGCTGAACGACTCATAAATACAATACTTTATTTTATTACTTTATTTTCACACTACTTATGACAAAGCGTAATTCGAGATGTCGTGTAAGTATGTCTTTGTAACCCGATATCACAACTAGCCATTTGAAAACCAGTGACTAGGTAAATGACAATAATTGGGGGTAGTCGGTTATATGATGGGGCTTAATAGGAGATTGTGTATCCCAGCTTCGAACCCTCCAGCCCCAATCCACCCCTTTAGGCTGCTGTAATCAAAGTAAATGGTTGAGTGTGGCTCCATTAGATCAATGCAGCTCAATTGTAGTCCATGCCATAGGCCTACTCCGCTCCTAATTGATCAACACATTGCCTTAGGCCTACTTGTATCTTATAGGGCAAACAGTAGGGCCTGTATATACAGTAAGGGTATGTATCGTCGGTGCTCTCTACGACGTTCTCTTAGAACTATTAAGGCGGAAACGTAATAAACGAACGATAATCCAGTTCCGCCTAACCGATTCTATTTTATATTTTGAGGGTAAAACCGTCGATTTTAAGTAGGCCTATGAATAAAATGTATGGTATTTTATACTGTTTTCAAAAATTTATATCAGGTAGTATTTGAGTAAAGTGTTTAGTGGTGGGTTTTCTGCCGTGTCTCCTTCCTAACGCAGAATTTTTATTAGATAAATAAATCAAAGGATACAATCGTGTTCTTGCGCCATACTCTTTTGATAACCGCGAAGCATATAGGCGTACTTCTTATGATAAATTGTAGGCTCTGTAATTTACCATGTTGAAAATCCCTAACGACATAGACCCGTTAGATGTAGTTTATCGTTTGTATCGTTTGTAATTCTTCTAAAGAACGAAATGAAAAAATGTAAAACGATACCTATACATTTTCAACGATGTTTACCCTCAGAACAGATCATATAGCCTACATTATTTCTATAACAGTTTGTAGTATGCCTATACATGTTCGATTTAATATTTTCTATGTCTAAAAATATATTAGACAATAATAATTTCTTTCATCAGCAGCAATACTTCAACAACTATGTGAACCATTTAAGGTTATGTTTACAACTTTTAGGGAATGACTAGGTGACCCGGAGTAAGTTAGGAGCACTTACCTGATTTAAAACATTGATTTAGGTTGATTGATTTCTGTGATATATTTCACTTGCATATACAATATAAACAATCTAACTAACAGCTGTCATGTTAGTTAAACAGATTGTTAATACATGACCCCTTTTATTAGGAACCACATAAAGTATAATATAAAAGTTTTTTAAATCAATTTTTGTACGAAAACATGAATTTTAAGCTATTTGCCTATTTTTCATCAATAATGGGGAACATAAGCTTTAAAATGATGCTTGAATAATTAATTTTGCTGAAGAATTAAGGGAGATATCGCTTGGCGACAAAAAAAACACCTTTGAAAAATAATATATAAAAATAATGTATTTTTTCCTAAATGATTGCATTTTATATTTTTGAGGTTAAAATCGTCAATTTGTAGGCCTGTGGTTAAAATGTAGGCTATAATCTTTTTCTTTGTTTTCCAAAATATATTTCAGATCTTTGAGTTAAATGTTTAACTATACTTTTTCTGGCATGTCATGGGAACTTAACCACGTATTATACAAAATTACCAATGAAATATCACAGTACAATATGGAAAGGGGCAGTGAAGGCGTCATATTTTGTCTATTCAACTTAACCACGTATTATACAAAATTTCCAATGAAATATCACAATACAATCTGGCAAGGGGCAGAAAAGGCGTCATATTTTATCCATTCAATTTAACCACGTATTATAAAAAATTACCAATGAAATATCGCAATACAATCAGGCATTAAAATAGTAAATTTCCAACCCCGTTTGGTTTTATCTAACATAAAAGTCACAGAAAATATCATAATATGGTGGAGTTGCTATCACAAACTGTATCATTATTTTCTAGTAAACACAGAATGGTTACATTAATTAGGGTGGTTCATATTTTTGTATATATTGTGTGGATTGGTATACTGATGAAAAATCCAAGTTTTCTAATTCTTCCAACCATAGCGTGCGCAGCCATCTAAAAAAACATGACATTTTTGGGCTTGTCCCAGTTTTTTCAAAATATCTCCAAAAGTATTGACCTGAAAAATAATGTAAGTAGCTGTATTAAACTAGATTAAATTATCTGCAATTTGAGATCAACTCGAAATTTATATGCACATTAATTCTCGAGATAAAGCTGAATTATTGAAGGTTTCCCTAGAAAATGTGAAAGTACAGATTTTTAGACGGCTTTCGTTCTATAGCAAGTAAATGGTGAATCCCACGCCAAAGTTTGACATAAACATTTGTAGTAGATGTAATTAGCTAAAGCTTAAGACCAAACTGGTTCATCTAGGTCATATAGACTCTAATATACAGTCTGTTGCATTTTTTTTAATGTTATTAGCAGACTCGTAATTATTAAAAAACAAAAGTTTCTAATATTGTTAGGTTTGAGTATAATAGATGTTCAGTAGTCATTGAATCCAAAGTTGGTCATTGAATGTCAAAGTTGGAATCCTGCAAAAGCACTTTCAAGAAGTTGGAAATACTCACACTCCCCTGTATGTATGTCTTCCAAACAATTTGTTACATAAAATTTAAATGTTAAGGGTCTGTTCCAGTAAACGAGAAAGAAACCGGAAACGCAATAGCTTATCACTATATCCCTATCTAAACAGTGCAATTTCTTGCAGCTGAACGCTTTGACATTGCCTCATTTCAAACCATTTTATAAGTCTATCTTTTGTAATTGAGTATTGAAAAAAAAACTGAATATTCTTTATACAATTACGGATCCGGCTTGCAAATTATTTAACATTATTAATTTTTTATTGTGTTAGGAAAACAAATTCAAACTTTGCACTTACAAAATGTCAATTACATAACAAATCAAAAGCATTTAAGAAAAATGTAAATTGCAAAACGGATGCGTATTGTGACTGTGCTTAAAATGAGACATTGCAAACAATTATGTGATAAAAAATAAACGAAATAAATGGTTTGAAATTTAACATTGCTCTTATGGGATACAAATCCAAGATGGTCGCCACTACAGCAGACCCTTAAGTAAAGATGTACATAATCACAATACCAGGCAGGAAGATGTCTTACGGATAAGACAGCACAGACTTGAAAACTTTAAAATACTTCCTTCTCAAGCAGGAGTTACACTTATTAATAAACTACCACAAAAAATTAAAATTATCCAAGACCAGAAAGCCTTTAAGTCTTCGACAACTCTTGGTGGCAAACTCCTTTTACTCGGTGCAGGAGTTCCTCAGCCACAGGTGGTTGGTGGGTCGAGTGTGATGGGTGGATCTGGTTGATTCTGTTTATATTTGGGATTTCCTATCCAGGGATTGCATTATTGTCCTGCATATAATGGTTAGTAAATTGTAGTATCCCCATCTTAATTTTAAATTAATTTTTAATTATTTGTAGTAACTGATTTTATTTTATGTTAAATATAATGACTTTGGGCAGTATAATTTTAAGAGTGTGTAACTAATCTGATGAAATATGTAAAGAATGCTGTTTAAATTGTGTTGGTTGATAGTTTTTAAATTGTTTTTGAGTTGTACTGTTTAATTATCTTATAAATGTGGACATGTCTATACAATGTAAAATTGTCAACAAACAAATAAAATTGAATTGCATTGAAAAATTGAATTTACATTTTTTTAAAGATATTTTGAAAAAACTGGTACAAATCTAAACATTTCATAGTTTTTTCAAGATTGCTTCACCCACGATTTTGTGGGAAATTTTATTATAAAACATGGATTTTCCATCAGTGTACCAAAACATAAAACATTTAATAAAAATCGGAACTTCCCTAATTAATGTAACCATTTATGACAATAATTGACCGGACTACAGATGTTTTAGGACTAATTTTACACAATATTTCATTTAACTATGACTAGTTGCGGGTACGAAGTGGATCTTTGTGGAAAGCCTAATTAAAAAGCGAAGACAGCTCGGAAGCTGGATGCTGGATGCTGTATCTTTATCTCATATTCCAGCAAAGTATTGCTTAGACAATGCGGCAGATTTCCCTTGGGGAATCACACGGCGTGATTTGAATTTCGAACACAAATGTTCAATTCCTATTTTACGGGTGAATGGATTGATGCCGTTTGCTGTGAAGCCGGCACGAGGAATAACAATTTGTTTCTCCGTACACTACAAACAACAGTATGTGAGTTAGTAGTGCTGTAGCCTACGTAGTTAAGCTGACCAGACAGTATGTAGTAGTGCTGTAGCCTACGTAGTCAAGCTGACCAGACGATGAAACCCTATGTTGAATTTGTGATCATTGTATGGTTTCAATATAATGCACATCATTAAAAAACAATTTTTATAAACGTTTGGTTTCCCAATTCATTTACTCATTGACAATACTCGACCAAAATATATTAAACTCCTTGGGCAGTTTACTGTAGCTCCCAGGGAAAGGAAAATATGTATATTATTAATTATAGTCACATATTTTTCTTTAAAGAGATTAGCACTAAAATATGTTTTAAATGTTACGTGCCGTTAAATATACTTATTTTATTTTTTACAAGAGTTCGTTCAAGCATGAGGTGCTGGGTCACTACTTAGTGCGGCCTCTAGGAGTGTTATAGGTCTTTGGGTTTTCACTGACGGTGTAAAGGTACAGACTAAATGCTGGGTGGGTTAATATTTCACCTGAACAGCCAAATTGGCTTCCCAAATTTTAAGTTTCTTGAGGAGGTCAAAAACATCCCTGGAGGTCCTTTTGCCAAAGGACGGGAGGGTACTCCTAAACACGTTCACTGCTACGCAAATTTCGTATTTCCTATGCTAGGAGCTGACATTTTATTTTTTTTTATATTAATAGTGTAAATGAGTAGAAATTAGGCCTACTTTATTTTTCATTTTTTATTTTTGAACCTTTCTACGTAATAATCACTAATATTTTAAAGCGGACGCACATGTTCGTCCATAGCATATAGGCTTAAAATTGGCGTGTGAAGCACGCAATGCTCTGTGTATTGAAAATTCTCCCAATACGGGCATTGGCGTGTGAAGCACGCAATGCGCTCTATATTGAAAATACTGCCAATACGGGGGTTGGTGTGCGAAGCACGCAATGCATTTTGTGTTGAAAATACTACCAATATGGGGTTGGCGTGCAAAACACGCAAGCACTGTGCGTCGGCCGCTTCACATAGTGTTCAGTGTCAAGCTCACATGTGCGTCCTTAGCAGTGAACGTGTTAAGCCCCATCCATACCCCGGTTTACCCCCTAGAAAATATCATATAGGCGCCCATGGTAAACTCACATGGGTGGATGGTAACAGGTTCAGTTACAAGTTACTAGCACAATATAATTGTACAGCAATATAATTGTTCGATATTTGTTAACGAGTAAACATCGAATGTAAGTCATTTGTTTTCAATAAATTGAAAGCTTCAAATTATGCAAATTTGTAAACTTGAGATATCTTGCGACGCTAACGCACTCTAACACATCATCTATAAACTAACACGGCCTGTAGAACCCAGGATTGACAAAAGCGATGCAGTTTTTTCTTCACTCTAAATCATGAATTAAGATATTTTAACAAATCCTTTCTAAAGTATTAAAACGTTAAAACGTTATAAATTATTGATACTACATTATGAGGACGTTTTATTTGAGGTTAATGCTGGGGTTTTATTGTTTTGTTGCCGAACAAAACAAAGTTCGCGTCCCCATAGTATATGCATTCTAATATACATAGCAATCAGCACTATTTTGTACCTGAACTAAGACAATTGGTCAAACTTATACTTCTAATTTTTGGACGCTCGGCTTTGCTGGGCATACAAATATTTTATTTTAATAATTAAGATGAAGAACCAAAGCCACTAATTTAATGCGATACTGTCAATCATATTCCAGCACACAGGGTGATATTATTAAAACGTACCACCTGTATTATTTAAAGACGGAAAGAGATATGTAATATCTGATCTCGAGACATCACAGTCAGGAGGAACCTTAGAAAAACTATTTACATAATCCCCAAAATCAAACCACCCAATCTAAAAATTTTAAGTGGATATAATACATCAATTAAGTGGCTTGTGATATATCAAATTAAAACACTTTAATAAAACTATGATTTTCTGGGGTACAAAAATAAAAATTGGCTAACGCATTGGTTCGCTACGCTCAAATGTTTTTTATTTTTTAAGTTATTTTTAGCCTACGTGGTTAAGTTGACTAGACGATCCGTTTTGAAGTGTTCTGACTGAAAAATCCTCTCAGTACTCCCTATTGTCCCGATTAGGTCGAATTTTGTGATCAATGTATGGTTTTAATATAATGAACATCATTTAAAAAATTTTTATAGACGTTTGGTTTCGCAATTTATTTACTCATTAATGCTACTCGACCAAAAAACCGTGAACTCACATGGGTGAATATAGTAACAGGTCCATGAATGCAGTTACATGTTATTAGCGAATGTCCGTTGGTAAAGTGACTCTTATGGTGAGGCTAAAGTCGGCGGGAGTAGTCAATTAGCACCGATCATGGTTGCCAAAACACGTTTTGGGGTGCCATTAAAAATTGTAGGCCTATATATGTATGTATATATATGTATACATGTGTTCGCATTCTAATGGCCGCTTTTTACTTCCGATTTGGTCCGAATTTGGTGTTTGTTTGTCACTAAGCGGTGACTCCCTTAATTCTCGATCAAAATGATTCATTCAGGCATCATTTTAAAGCTTATGTTCCCCACTATTGACAAAAAATAGAAAAACAGCTTAAAATTCATGTTTTCGGTACGAAAATTGATAAAAAACACTTTTATATTATACTTAATATGGTTCCTAATGAAAGGCGCCATCTATTAATAATATTTTTAACTAACATGACAACTGTTAGTTAGATTATTTACATTCTATATGCAAGTATAATCTATCATCACACAAATCAATGAAATTAAACCAACGTAAATAAATAAACGTAATTTACTTAATTAAATCAATGTATTAAATCAGGCCTACTCCTATCTTGAAAAATACTCGCACGGGTCAGCTAGTATGTGTTTAAGAGTTTGTGTTTTTTGTTTTAATGTAATGACGAACTTAAAAGAGAGATGCCATTTTGAAGATGGAGTAAATCACAGAAGCGCGTCATTGGGAAGAAATGAAGTCACGTGACAGGCAGTTGTTATACCTATGACTTGGATTATAAAAGAAAACATGCATCTTAAAATACTTAACTTCGCCAAAAGTTAACAACTTAACTTCTGTTTTTTAAATGTTTACATTTAATTTTATGACGGTTCAGCTTTAAGAAATAATGTAAAATGCTTTTTGTATATATAGATTAAGTTTTTCTTTATTTTTATTGTTAGAAAGTTTTCATATTTTTATTGACGAAACCTTTACATGATGATTGAAACCGTATAAAAGATTGAACAAATCTTGAAACATTAAAACCCCAGGATTTCTTCATTTAGTACTAGACACGAAATTTCTCATATACCCATCCACTTTCTAAATAAGGTGCAAAACGCCAAATTTTCTTATGGGAATTCCTTATGACGATTTTGAAATATTGCGCGTAATATGTATAATATGTATCTGAAGAGACATTTGCAGATGGTATACGGGTAACTAGTCCGGTTCCTTAGACGGTCGTATCATTGTTTACCTGGTTTGCGGGGGAGGATGAAAAGTCATTTAATAAAGAGGCGGACTTTTAGTCCTCGGACGGGGACATTTTTCCTCGGGACGACGATAAAATTTAGCTCCGCATAGGTTAGAGAAATGATCAACACTCTGAACATAATTTAATGCTATTGGCCTACTTATATAATGATAATTCATTCCAAAGATGCCACTAAACAGATTTGTTAGGTTCTTTTACTAAGGTCTATCTATACAAAGCTCTTTAAATTTACTCTTATTACTTCATATTCTATATTAATTTCATTATTGTATTATATATTCCCATATAGTAACTAGTGCCATAACTATTACATACATGTTTACAAACTTAAATCATACTGTGACTAGATACTGTAAGTAAATACTGTTTGGTTTCCATTTTTTTTAGGTTTGCAATTTTGTTTAACAAAACTACATAATTGGCAACAGTATTGAAAAAAAATTACCTTACGAATAAGGTTTTATTAAACTACTTAATATTTAGATTTAAATTACAAAACTTTTGGCGAATTAGATACCAGTTGAAGCAGGTAGAGATACTGCAAAGTTATGTAGTTAGGCCTACATAGTGCAAAGTAGGTGATTCTCAGGAAGGACTGCAGTTTCTCTAAAGAGTGTAAGTGATGGCTCGAGATTTCGTTTAAAAAAAATACTTTCTTTCACAACTTTAACAGGTCAATATACGCTACCCTGTCCGCCATATTGAATGTAATTCCCATAAGAGCAATGCTACAGAATAAGTAATTTTTTCTGTTAATTCATGGAATAAATTTAAAAATTTGGTTTCATTTTGTAGTACTGTCATATGGGGATGTTGATTGCTAAATACATTTTCAAAAACCGTTTTATTGTTTTCATAAACGTATTATATAAATAGTAAAAAATAGTAAACTTTATTAATTTTATACTCAGTTGCAAAAAGAGATATTGCAAAAAACCTTAGCAATCAACACCCACAATCTATTTTACTTTAAGAAAAAAATCCGGCTTTCGTTTTTTGACAAAAACAACACAAAAATATGCTTAATAGTGAAGGTATGTTTTTGTTATTTAACATTGAAATTGGCACCCAACTTCGCCGTTTTGAATGTAGGGAACCGAGCCTTAAATGCATTTTAAAAGTTATCGATGGAAACCAAAATCACAACTTTCTGGTAATTGTGTAGAACAACTACTAGCTTACACCGGTTGTTATTGAGTCACGATTTGAGTATTTAAGAAACACAGTAACAATGTTAGCAATATTCTTGTTTAGCATAAATTAGTTAGCGCAACAAGTTAGCTACACGGCTCAAGCATTTTTGTTTTTTTAAGTCGAATAAATGCTCACTAAACGAGTTACAACTTTCTGCGTTTAGATCAAATGTAAGCCTATCTCAGAAAAATTTCACCAGAATGCAGCATCAATTAGAACGAATTTAATACCAATAGTGGTGCATAATATATATTTGGTGCATAATATCAACCCCCTTCTCCCCACCCCCCATTCAAAAACAAAGATCAAAGTCGTATACAGCACGTGTACCTTATTTGTCGTTTTAACAAAACATAAAAAACACCTAAGCTGAATTTTTATAAAGACAAAATTAGAAATCAATAATTGAACACAATATATATTTAAATATTCAAGAGCTGAAACTATTTTACTACGCATATTGTCAATCATTATTTAAGGGGGGCATAATAGCCTGGGGGGGTCTCTTTAAATCAATTCTTGAACCTCTTAACATAATTCAAAAATCTATACTTAAAGCTGGGTTGCGCAAAGGCCGTCGTTTTTCTACTGATACACTTTTTAACTAATTTAAGGCTATGAATCTAAAGACAAATTTATGTCAAAACTCTAGCAATTATATATATTTTTTAAAAACCACCGAGATATTTTCGAACTTACCGAACATCATCGTTTGACACGCAGCTCAAAGTAGCTTGGAATTTTAATTAAAAAACTAAGTAAGACTTACTATGTCACGAACTCGCATTACAATGCTCATGTTTTATATAGGAATCTTCCTGATAACACCTTTAAACTTCAGACATTTAAGAAGTATAATTCCAATTGGCTTCTGGACTTGGGAAGGGACCCTACTGAGAATGTCATTGTATCCATCTACAGGTAACAAATTTATTTACCCTAGTTTATTGACAATGTATTATCCCTCTTACTAATTTTTTGAATACTCAGTGTGTTGATGTAGTAATAATTTGTTGACCCGGGTTGTTTTGTTCCGACATTGACTTGGATTCTGCCGTTTGGCACGTCCCACTCAACCTGTTTTGTATTTAAACTTTCTTAATGTCGAATAGGCCTAATGTAGATATGACTTCCTTGTAATATTTCAGATGCGACTCATGCCCACGCACAGGCTAATGCCTATGTAGGCACAATTTCCTTGTACTTGAAATGTATTTGTTGTAGCCTATTGTTGATGTAAGGAAATAAAATAAATTTAAATTAAATTGAATTGAATAATCAAAAGGCACAAAACAATTTAAACTATTAAAACCTATAAATTTTTAAATCACAAACAACATTAAAACTATTAAAAATAAAGACTATAAATATATTGTAAGAACATTAAAAGTATTAAAGTGTATTACTATAAAGCAATTTTTCATTAAAACTACTACAAATTATGATTCCTAACAAATTTTAACACATTTCTGTAGGCCTATGTATTCACGAAAATACTAAACAAACTTCTTACTAAGATTTTTAGTATCAGTTATTAATTGTCAAAGATCTCTCATAAACGATCATTGCGATGGTCAGTGATTGTGTGTAAATGTCAGGTCTACTATAAATCTAGGACTTTACAGAACAACTAGCATATTTAAAAGATGGGCAGTCGAAAAGAATACGCTCCAGAGTCTCATCAGCAGTTTTGCACTCCCCATAAAGAATCTTAATTTGTGAAGAATTAAAGACAATCTATCCTGTAGACCGGATTTTCTGAACTTGGTACAGAGTTTTTAGAAAAAATTTCAAGAGACAAAAATTGTTTATTTCAAAGTGCTTGGCCTAAAGAATTGCTTCCAAATCGATTTCGTAAATTTTATTTTTTACAAAATTTTCTAAGATGGAGGAGTAAAAATAAAATCGATTTGGAAGTAATTTTTTAGGTCAAGCACTTTGAAATAAACAGTTTTTTCTCTTGAAATTTCTTCTAAAATCTCTTCCTTTTAGAGATATTAGCAACTTTCTGTCGATTTATTTCAAAACGTTTAGGGCCGCCATTTTGTTTTGGGTTGTCCGATTTTTAATTTCTTTATGTCATTTTCGTAGTCTTAAATAGGCCTTTAAAATGAGGTATCTCATGACCATACTTCCCTTTTAAAAATTTTGAGTTGACCCCAAAATCCCCCATTTTTAGGGGAAACTCAACATTTTCGATTGCTTCAAAAGATACTTTGGATTAAGTTAGTATCGTTCCAAAAGGATATTTGTTTGTTTTGACAAACACAAAAGTTAAAGGGGGGGGAGTGACTTTATAACCACCGTGTATAAGCGTTATTATTACCAGCAATATATGCTATTCAGTAAACTGACCCCGTATGCATGAACTTTGCCTGAAAACTTTCAAACTGTTATTAAACAATTTCTAAAACAAAAAGCTCTTTATTATGTTGAGGAATACACGAATTGTAATTTTATCCATATGAACTTGTAATGTTGTACCTATCTATATTCCAATGTGACTGTTGCCCATAGCATGTCATGTATTATGTTTAACACCAATTAATTGAGCTATTATTATTTAAAGATAAGACGCATACATACAATACACTGGCGGCTTTCTCAGACACAGCCCTCCCAATAAAAAAACAAATATTGTTAGTTATTAATTTGTTATAAAATAATGATACAATTGGACTACATTCAACGTTTAAAGTCAGGACTACAATCATGGATGTTTTGGGTTTTTTAAATATTTTTCTAACAAAGACTGCTATATATTTACAGTAAGGATTGCGAGTAGTTTACGCTGTAAATTCTCACTAACTGCATTCTGGTGGATTTTTTCGGAGCATTCTGGTGGTATACTTACATTTGAGCCAAATGCAGAAAGTTGTATCCTCATTTGTATAAGTATTTATTGGAGATAAAACTACCCTCACCTTATTGTAGTGTTTCTCAATTATACATTTGACTTAATTGTGTCGATTCTGACGCAAATGAACAGTAATTATTTTTTTATTTTTTATAATTAATTTAATCAATCAATTATTGGGACAAACACATGATTGTAAAGAGGAGTGTCATTTTTGTTATAAAATAATGATACGATTGGAATACATTCAACGTTTAAAGTCAGGACTACAATCATGGGTGTTTTGGGTTTAAAAAATATTTTTGTAACACAGACTGCAACATATTTATAGTAAGGATTGCGAGTAGTTTACGCTGTAAATTCTCATTAACTGCATTCTGGTGGATTTTTTCGGAGCATTCTGGTGGTATGCTTACATTTGAGCCAAATGCAGAAAGTTGTATCCTCATTTGTATAAGTATTTATTGGAGATAAAACTACCCTCACCTTATGTGTTTCTCAATTATACATTTGACTTAATTGTGTCGATTCTGACGCAAATGAACAGTAATTTTTTATAAAATTTGTATAATTAATTTAATCAATCAATTATTGGGACAAACACATGATTGTAAAGAGGCGTGTAATTTTGACATAAATATTACGCCGCATTTCCAGTTTTAATTTTATTAACCGAAGAGTTATTTTAGTTGTGCTAGAAATCATTGCTGGAATAGATTGATAGAACAAAATATTATTTTATTTTACAAATATTTAGATAAATTTGATATTTATTTTCTTCCCTGATATATTTATATATATGGATTTGGCTCCCGACGTCCGATATTTCGGACGTTGTTAGTATGTCCGTTGAATCCCGACGACCGATTTTTCGGACGTTGAGTGTATGTGCGTTGAATCCCGACGCCCGAATTTTCGGACGTTCAGAAAAAAAATATAAAATACAAATCATTAGTGAATCTATGTTTATTATATATCAATGGAATCAGAAAGAACTGTTCTATTTACCTCTATGATCTTTACTTACGTTAAACATTACCTCTATGTGCACTACAACGAAGATAATTGTGATGTACGTTGGCTGTGCTTCTGTCATATGTCAGATGGTAAATAACTTGATTTGTGTGTTGGCTTTGATTATGGCCCATATATTATGTTGTAGCATGTGATTGTTTTGCCATTTTTAGTTATTTTTCTTGTAAAAAATTGTGATTATGAAACGAGTACATTCACTTGTTAGTGACGTGTATATTCTTATGACTATATACGTACAACTAACTGCAGAACTGGTTATGTAGTAGCCTAATTAAAAAAAAAAAAACTTAATAACCCTGTAATTTTTCAATATAATGCAATGAAATTTCAGGTTTTTTTTCATTTTTAAGTATAAAATTATGTTATGTGGACAACATTGTTCTAGATATTTTTGTGTGTGTCATTTTCAAGACTAAAGTAAACATAATTTGAAATTATTTTTTTTCCGAGAAACAATTTAAAAAATGTCATATCTAACATGAATTTACACTTATTTTTATAAGGTACTACCTTATAGAACATTCCATTCAAAAAAAAAAAAAAAACATAACAAAATAATCTAAATTGATCAGTATTTAAATTTAATATATTTTATATTTTTTTGCGAAACACTGAAAATTCGCTAAATTGAGCCTGGGATTTTATGCACATACATAACAGATAAAGGTTGGGATTTTTGGAACGTATGAAAAATTAGATGTAGGGAGCCAAAGGGTAAAAAGAGCCAATGTTCAAAATTGGCCTTTTTGAGATTGTATTTGTAGTGCACTACAAATAAAACATATTTTATTGTGTTAAAATGGCCAATGTCTAAGATTAAAGAAAGTTACAACATTTTTTTAAGTTCAATGTCATAATAATTCAGCAACACTTTATGAAGTGAAGGCCAATGTGAACTTTGACTAATCATTCAAAGTAATTTCTCTGTGCTAAAAGGGTTAATGTTGACATTGGCCCCTTTTAATAAAGTAGCTTCATAATTTTGATAATTAAAGATTCAGTTCAATATATTGTTGTTGTATCCTAAATCTTAAACAAAATACAATGTCTAACACTAAAGATTTAAAGTTTAGAAGAGGAAAGACGATGTTTTAAGTTTTTAATAAAGTTTTTAATGTTTTTAATAAAGGTAATTTTTAAGTTAATTTTCATTACTCATTACAAGATTTATGTTTGTACAAGTTATGAGGATGTATGTTCCTCTGGCTAAAATATTTTTTCTGTGGTGTTTTATTTTAACTACAACATTTTTTCAAAACAAATTGAAATTACTATTGTGTTTTGGTGTACAGTATTATTTTTCACCAAAGTCTTGGGTCAAAGTTGAACATAGGTTATGGCCGTTTCGAAAATGCTGCATTATGTTTTCCCCAAGTTTTGGGAAAACTAGGCCTTACCAAAAAGAAAAAAGTGATTTTTTATTCAAGAGGATGAAATTTGTCAAGTTTAAACTGAGTGTTAAAGCCCTCTGAGGATGATGACTAGTTTGGAATTTGTCAACTAAATATCCTGATTATAACTAGGACAAATTAATATTTATAAATATTTCTTTCCAGATATCAATGAAGAAGATGTGGGACTAGAGGAAGCAAGTCCTAGGCCTAGCGGTGACAGTATCAGCCAATCTACTTATGCACATTTGCAAACACTGGAGGGTAATTTTGAGGGTTGATAATGTTTGGTAGCTCCTGTATTTTGTCAGACCAATGCCTAATTTCAATTAAACTAAAAACTTGTAATAATTATTTTGATTTTGTTTCAAATGCCGATAGCAATAAACTGGATTTGGTACCAGAAGAAGCTGAACCCAGCATAGAAAAGAGCCAGTCTACCAATGAAGTCCATGAAGGCCTAATTGACTGTGAAGCTGAATATCTTAGTTATATAAATGAAGTTGAAGTCCAGTCGTCACCATTGAACTTAATTGATTTGATCTCTGAATATTCATCGCATGAATATGTTCCCTCTGAATATGGTTCTATATCATTAGCTAGCAAAGAAGAGCCTTCCGTTTCCAATACTGCAAATAAAACGAAGATTGGTTAGATAAAAAGTGGAAGATGGAGGCACTAAGAAAAGGAACGCGATGTTGGTTCCTGGACAAGGAATGTAGAAAAACGAAAAAGATATGAAGGTCAATAATATCATAGATCATGAATAATAAATAGATCTTGCATCCATACGGGGACTGTGTTCCGGAAAAAAGATTGTCGCGAAAATAGTACATGATCGCGCCGCGAGGTAGCGCTAGGGAGAAAGCATTGGTAGTATTGGTGTTTCAAACAGCTTCCATCGTTTCCCCAATAGATAGCGCCAAAAAAGTCGAATTTCCAGTGGAACAAAATATTGCATTGGATCGGAGTTCTACTAGGTTATCCAAATACAATGATAATATACAACAACAAAGGGAAAAAACTGCTACGGTTAAAGCTGCCCAACTACCTAGTGGATGTAGGAAAAGTTCAATGAGAATTTTAGTGAAGATATTAGGGCCACTATATTTTCTGACTTTATTCTTTATGTATTGAAGGGTAAAAATAATTCATTGCAGGGCATGTAGAAGAAACAGAGAAAAAGTAGAAAACTGCGAAGAAATAATGGAATTAAAAGCAGGAGTAAATATTCTCGTAATTATTATTTTCCACCTTATAGACAAAGTTGAAGTTTGCCAGAAGATGTTCTTAAACACACTAGACTTAAAATTAAAAAAGTTAGGGTAATTGTCGAAAAAATTAAATTTTCTGGTTCAGGTATGTGCGAACGATGGAAGAGGCAAACATAACATAAATGTATTCATTATATTATAATGACTCTAGCACTGTGGTATAGACTATATAATGGTTTACATACCTTAATGTCCGTCTACAGTACTTTTTGTCCTTTTCTTTTTTGTTTTTGTTTGGACTACCGGTTTCGGAAACAATGGAGTTTTGACTCTGAAACCGGTAGTCCCAACAAAAAAGAAAAGGACAAAAAGGACTGTAGACGGATAATAAGGTATGTTAACCATTATACAGTCTATAACATAAATGGTTAAGGGGAGGATCCCTGTCCGCCATATTGAATCTGATTCCCATAAGAGCAATGCTATAGAAAAAATATTTCTTTCCGTTAATTTGCGCAATAAATTAAAAAATTTAGTTTCACTTTGAAGTTTTGTCATATGTGGGTGTTGATTGCTGAATACATTTTCAAAACCCGTGTTATTCTTTTCATAAACGTATGATATAAATAGCAAAATAGTAAACTTTATAAATTTTTTACTCAGTTGCGAAAAGAGATATTGCAAAAAACCTTAGCATTCAACACCCACAATTATTTTACTTTAAGAAAAAAAATACAGCTTTCATTAAAATAACACAAAAATATGCTTAAAAGTGAAGGTATGGTTAGGTTTTTCAATCTTACCCGACAAATAAGTGACGCACAGCGCTTCACTCGGTGCCGTTTGGAACTACGTGGACAGAGAAAGGTAGAGTACAGTTGTTTTGCGCATAACCAATTGAGCGAAGCCAGGAACGTAAAACAGATTTTTGAATATTTATTACAAAACGAATTAATGGAAATGAACATTACTAATTAAAATTAATAGGCTAATATGCATTGATAACTAAAAGAAGTCGGACAGCCTATATGGGAATTCATATTTTCACAGATATTTTTTATTAACACTCATGAGGAATAACTTGAATTAAGTAGGCTAATACAGTGGCAAATTTGAATAACATTTTATAAATTTATTGTTACGTTATACAAATTTACAAAGAATTACATTTATGGAGAAAAAGAAAGGGTATGTTGGTTACTTATGGCAATCGCACTAAGATAACATCAAATCAAAAGTAACTTATATGAATACTGTTACGACTGAAACTTAGCTATAATAGTTTTAACCATTCACGTTAAACCTGCTAGGCTATCTATTTGTTTGAGTGTAATCTAGGAGTTAACAAGTTTTTAAAACATTTCGTAAAATGTACAAGTTCAAAAGAATTATATTTTTAGAGAAAAACACAGGATTTATTATTTACTTATGTCAACAATATTTATTTAGTGTGGCGCATTTTCCTCTTTGATCAGTCTGCCCGTTTTTGTTTTACTACATTTTCTTTATAACAAAAATAAAAGTATTACAAAACTGAAAATTCAGCAGAAATGATCATCGTGCATTTCTTAACAATGCATTAAAATGTTATGTTCCTACAATATTGTATTAATTTAATCCGTTTCAAAATGGTGGTAAATTAAAGCCGTTTATGCCACATTTTACAAAAAATAATCATTATTAGTTGTGAATTATCGACTGTTGTTAAGGCTTATTCAGACATTTTGTATACTTAGTTACAAGAAAAAATGTGCTAAACTTCAATAACTAACTGACACAATAATAATAATCAATAGTTATTATTATTATGGTAGCAGTTGACCTTTGAGATTTTAAGTGACCACCATTTGAAATGGCTCTTTAGATAAAAAGTTTACATTTTAATAAGATTGTCGGGACTTTAATAGTGAACATTTATGTTAAATGTTACTTCTGTAACCCTGGCCATTTTAAAAAGTAGAATAACTAGTCAAGGAAACAAACATTCTTGGGGACAGCCTATATAATTAAAACTATATATACATACTGTATAGTACAGCGTTATTTTTTAGCTGTATTTGTAGAGGAGGTTACTATATAAAACACTAACAGAACATTTAATATATTATAAGTTACATTACAATGTATTTCATTAAAATTCTGCTCAGATATTTTGTAATTCATAAAAAACTAGGACTTTATTCTTTTAGGTCAGGGCATTAAGGCATCGTTACGTTAGACAATATTATCAAAATTAGAGTAACACAAAAGAGAACCAATAAACAATATTATAAAGGAGTTTGTACAAAGTTTTTTTTGTACAAGGTTTTTGTTTCAAAAACCTATAAAAGGTTTTTGAAACATATTTTAAAATAAACGACTAAATAACACAATAACTAAAACAACGCTACAAAATTTACAATAATCATAATCTAGCAACAACCCTTCGTTTGTAGTTAAATCCTTTTATGGCCAATACGCTATTCTAATTTTGCACCTATTTCTTACGCTAAATTTATACTTGAGTTCTACGATGTAGTTGGATTGTGTTTTAGTGCCAAGTTAGTAGAATATTACAAAAATAATACTTCCTTGTAAAAAACTTAATTTTTGTTAAATATACTAAATTGTCATGTTCGTAATAATGTTTAAAAAATGAAATAGTTTACCGGAACAGTTGGGCCCTCCAAAGTATAAGTTCGTCGTAGTCCGCCCGCCAAGAGGTCATGTCGACCAGTGGCCTATTTCAGATGTCTTGTCACCGACATACTAAGTCACCTTCATCATTACAGTCTGATTTAAATTGGGAACCGTTCTTGGTGGCTACCACTCACCCTCCCCGCCCGTGTCAGCCAAGACTGTTCTACTTTAAATCACACCATACCTTCACTTTTAAGCATATTATTGTGTTAATTTCGTCAAAAAACGAAAGCTGTATTTTTTTCTTAAAGTAAAATAGACTGTGGATGTTGATTGCTAAGGTTTTTTTTGCAATATCTCTTTTTTCAACTGAGTAAAACATTAATAAAGATTACTATTTATGTCATACGTTTATGAAAACAATACAACGGTTTTTTAAAATTGTATTCGGCCATCAACATCCGCATATGATAGTACTTCAAAATGAAACCAAATCTTTAAATTTATTCCACGAATTAACGGAAAAAATGACTTATTCTGTAGTATTGCTCTTATGGGAATCAGATTCAATGTGGCAGACGAATCTAACTCTCCATCAACTATTTATTACAAACATTCATTTTGTGTACCAAAAGAAGTCAAGATCCATTATTCAAGATCTCACATACCTTAAAAATGATACATGTACTAAATGTGATAAATATTGCAAGATAATCGAAACTAGAGAAAATTATGAAGACTGGACACACGCGGAAGATTTGAAAAAACTACATTTAGATATAGCAGAATTCGCATAAAAAAATAGATAAGAATAAAGCAAATCAAAATTAAAAAGTTGTTACTATTCCTTTTGATATCGAAAAATGTTTGGCAACACCCTTATTCCTAAATGGTTTGTCATTTTATAAAAGACAACTTTGGACATATAACCTTACATTTTACGAATGTAAAAGGAGAAAAACCATGTCCATCTTGATCAATTTGTTTTATATAGGATGAAAGTGAGGCAAAATGTGGAGGCCAAGAAATATCATCCTGCATCTTTAAGTAGGGGCCTACCATATCTAAAAGAGGTCGAAAAAGAGGGAGAAGAAATAATTTTTTATAGTGATTGTTGTCTTGGTCAAACGAGTAGTATTTATGTTGCAGTAATGTTTTTAAAAGTGGTGCAAGAACTTAAAAAAAAAAAGACGCTCTGTAGTAATACATCACAAATACAAGAACCCAGCCATACACATACGGATGTGAATGAATATTATTCACTCTGCGATAAAAGAACAAGGGGATAACTACAGAATCAGTCGAGCTGCCCCGAGATTGGACCAACTTAATAAAATTGGTTGAATTAACTCCTCCTATGACTGTAATTGAAATGAATCAAAGGGACTTTCTTAATTTTAAGACACTTTTATTAAAAGAGTATGTACACCGTAGGCCTACACCGTGCCACCAATACAGACGAAGAGCATGTGCGTTGGGGTAATGGTTGAAGTACGGTTCTAACTCTCCATCGACTATTTATTACAAACATTCATTTTCTAACATTGAAATATTCAAGGAACTAGACATCACTCGTTATTCAAAATCCCTGCGGCCATCAGGATCTTAAGAATATAGTCTAAAATCTCTTTCAAGTCCTCTTCCATTTTCAAAAAATATAAAAATCTCAAAAGCTTACAGCCTTTCATTCAACCAAGTATCCGTCTGTTTTACAAAACATTTTTGGATACTTTGACAGCTGACACTGAAGACATGATGATGATTATGAACAGGACAACGAATAAGAAGGCTTTTATTCCGGATACCTTATATAGCGCTAGCCAAACCTGGTTATACGGAGCGCTATCAACGCCCACTCGCAGAGCAGGGACCAGAGAGGTCAGAAATTGTCCTGGTTCTAGAGGGTATTGTTTATTTCAAAGAGATTATTTTGTACTTTAAAATTACAAAATGTTTGACTCGGAAAAATGTGTTTCCTTTGTAATAGTATTTCCTTTATTTCCTTTATTCGATAGTACTGAACAAAATTGCCTTCATACGGTCAGTGTTGCTGAAACATTAAGTGAAACTGTCCTGTTGACAGTGGCGTAGCCATGCTTGTTGAATGAGGGGGAGGGGAGAGGGGGGTTGTCGGTATTAGTATAGGCCTAAAAAATAAAAGGTTCACTTTACAAACGAAGTTTAATGTAAATTTAACAAAGCACTAAATGTTACAGGTAACGATAGATAAGGTAAACTGATAAAATAAGTTGTATTTATTTAACAACAAAGTTTTACAAGTTATACTTCTTTATGCGTGTTGTGAAAAAATATGAGAGTGATTTAACATGATGTGCGTGCACAGGTGACACATAATACACATGTATGCGTGCGCACAGGACTCGAGCCAACTTATAGGTGATTTTTAAATCCCATTAGGTAAAAATATCGTAATTATGGACTTGTATACACTCAATAAGCGAGGGGTTTCTCGATAAAAACGTAGCTATTCAATACACTTTTGTATGGATTACTGAGAGTGTTCTTCTTTTGTAGTTCAGTAGATTTTATACAAATAAATGTACAGTATATTGTCAACAAATTATATTGTGCTTAATAATTATATACAGTAGTGATTGACATTGAATGTTGGTGAATATTATTGAAATCATTCGATAGTTGTGAATATTAGTGGTATAAATTTTGTTTGTAAACTGTTGAAGTTATTTCTTTGTTATGGATGAGCATCGATAGTTGATGTTTTCAAAACATATATGTTTTGGTTTTGTTTTTTACGTCGATGGTGTAAGACCGATGTTTTTATAAGATCGATGGAAAATCACCGACGTTTTCTACATCGACTTGTTTTAAATGTTTTGTTTGAATTTTTTTGTTTTTATAATATAAATTTCATTTTTTAATGCTATTAATTAGTTTAGAAAATAATTACAGTTGCTTTCCTTATTTATTCAGAATGTAAGACAATATAAATAAATAATGTGAAAAGATTTAAATTTGTTTTATAACATATAACAATAGTAATCTATGTTTTTCTGCCGTCGATGTTTTCGATAAAGATAATGTATTAATTATTTGTGATTTTAAAACTGCTACATAATTTAAAAAAAAACAATAAAATTTGTTATCACATTTTATAATGTTTATGAGAAAATCATTAGCTTCTTTATCCATTCGATGATTTTATTTTGGTTATTCTGGACTCGTAATTTAGTCTATACGGTATAACGCATTCACCTTACTTATAATAGTCCTTATTTTAACGTCAAACTACTACCAACTGTCGTTATTTCTCATTCTTCTTGAAAAATGCATACCTTCTATGAAAACTTTCTCTTTTTTGTTCGGCCTAACTTATTGAGAAAATAACATTTCTATATTACTATAATAATACAATAGTCTATTATTCAAATAAACATATAATATCATTGCAAAAACTTCTTCAAACGATTTATTAATATTTCAATTGGTATTTTATATTCAAATAATCGATGTTTCGCTTTGAAAGTATTTTTTTATATTAATACAAAAATATAATATTCAAGTAGACATACTACTAGAGTATTGCCATAAAAAAAACTTTTTAAACATTTATAAATATTTCAATCGATGTTTTACATTAAAATAATCGATGTAAATATCACTTTTATACTGATACAAAAATATAGTATTCAAATAATGTAACCTATTAGCATAAAAAACTTCCTTCAATCTTTAATAATATTTCAATCGATATTTTATATTAAAATTTCACGTTGAAAATGCAATTTTTATATTAATACAATATTCAAATAAACTAATATTACCATTAAAACTTCGTTCAATTTTTATTAATTTATGCATCGATGTTTCGATGTTGATAAACGTCGATGTTCATCCCTATTCTGTAGACGCGTTATGAAAAAATAATGAAATAGATTTTTTGTAATGCACGCGCACAGGTCTCGTTGTTATTAATAAGCGATTTTAAAATTCCGATACGTAGAAATATCATACATATTATAGGCTCAATCATCGAGAAGTTCCACAACATAACCATAGCGAGTTTCAATACACATTTTTACCAAGGCCAAGAAAACTTTTCGGGGGTGGGGGGGGAGGTCAGGTGAGGACCGGGGATTAGAATTTAAACCCTTTTAAACACCAATTTCCATG
>JAGFPH010013687.1:0-25753 GCA_018207615.1 Philaenus spumarius | reverse complement strand
ATCTCTAATAATTTACTAAATAATTTATATCTCTAATTATTTACTAAGTAATTTATATTTCTAAATATTTACTAAATAATTTATATCTCTTATTATTTTCTAAATAATTTATATCTCTAATTATTTAATAAATAAATTATATCTCTAATTATTTACTAAATAATTTATATCTCTAATTATTTACTAAATAAATTATATCTCTAATTATTTACTAAATAATTTGTATCTCTAATTGTTTACTAAGTAATTTATATCTCTAATTGTTTACTAAGTAATTTATATCTCTAATTATTTACTAAATAATTTATATCTCTAATTGTTTACTAAATAATTTATATCTCTAATTATTTACTAAATAAATTATATCTCTAATTATTTACTAAATAATTTATATCTCTAATTATTTACTAAATAAATTATATCTCTAATTATTTACTAAATAATTTATATCTCTAATTGTTTACTAAGTAATTTATATCTCTAATTGTTTACTAAGTAATTTATATCTCTAATTATTTACTAAATAATTTATATCTCTGATTATTTACTCAATAATGTATGTTTCTAATTATTTACTAAGTAATTTATATCTCTAATTATTTACTAAATAATTTATATCTCTAATTACTTACTAAATAATTTATATCTCTAATTATTTAGTAAATAATTTATATCTCTAGAAATTCGTCTTAGATTGAGTTGAAATTACAAGCAATAATCCTTTAATAGTGATTCAAAAAAGTTTATAAGCCTGTATAGAAATTATTATTTGTTTAAGCATAGTTAGGTTAGACAATAAAGTTTTCGTACCCAGAGCTAAATTGACAATCTATTGAAAACTTTACTCTGTAATAGCACCTAGAATATATAACCAACTTCCTGCACACACCCAAATAAATACTTAATTCTTTTAAAAATCTGACGTATCAGCATGCATTGTGTTAAAATTCTGTTAGAGGTTGTATTATAGGAATACATTATTTTTACCTATAACTTATTTATTATGTTATTTTATGTTATTTACCTATAATCTGTATGTAACGGAATCTTTCAACGCAATGTTCACTAACTTAAAGAAGTCTGATTAACTTGAAAACTTGCACACTTGTCAAAGAATGATTACAATAAAAATATTTATACCCCCACCCAAACCTAAATCGCACATACATAATTTTAAATCTATTGTCACACATACGATATACAAAAGTCTCTTGATTACAATTACTTTTGATTCCGTTTTTATAATAAAAAAAAAGAAAATAAATTATAGTTTTAAAAAACTAATAAAACACGCTTTAATAGCAAACCGAACTATAAAGTAGAAAATAATTTTTAATTATGAAGAGTTTGTTCCACATCGGTGTAAACTCCAGTAATTCATTATAATTAAATAATTTGTAATAAGTTTAAAATAAGAATTTAGTAATGCAAAATAATGAATTTTATTGTAAAAAAGCATGGGGGCGTTTTACTATATTTTTTATAATAACTCTACTTTTATAAATAGCTACCAATGAAATATTTGTAACATTTGATGCCAAGCACAACACGCTTTAACAAAAAAATTAACTATTTTGTTAATTACTACATTCTTATTTTAAACTTATTACAAATTATTTAATTATAATGAATTACTGGGCTTTATATCGATGGGTGGAACAAACTCTTTATACGTAGAAATGATTTTCTGCTTTTTAGTTCAGTTTGCTATTAAAGCGTGTTTTTTAACTATAATTTATTTTTGTGGATGGAAACTGAGTGTAAGAGATGAAGTGTAAGGGTATGGCAATTGTCTTTTTAATTCTTTTGTATATTGTTATGTTTCTTTTTAAAATGTTAAACTTGTAGCTAGTTATGTGTTTGTATGTGTATGAGAGAGTGTGTGTATGGTACGTGTGTGTTTGTATGTTACGTATATGTAAATTTAACTAGTAAATAAATATTTATGTTACAAATGCAAATATTTAATTTTATTATCACAGAAGAAACTATTTCTCTTACTTATTATATTTTTAATTTACTAAGAATTTAACTGCTCTCGATAACAAATTGATCTAAGTTTTTCTTCTTTTAAATTTTATGAAATATGCAGTCTCAAAACGGGTCAAGGCCATGGAGGCTGCATATTTCATTCCTTCCTTTTCTTGGCATTTAGTTATTTTTTATCTTAAGTATTTTGACAATTTTTACGCTTTAAAATACAATTTTTGCAAATTCCTTTCTTAGTGAACGTCTATGACCCCATAAAACATAGCCTACCATCAAATTGTTGTATTTTTATCTCAAGAAGTTTTTGTTCTACGCTAAAGCCACTAACTTATATACTATACTAGACTTACATACTCACCGCGGTTTTCGGTTACCCATGGTAAAGCAAAGGCAAACAGATTATTGTATACTCTGATATTTTCAGGGAAATGACGACCAAGCGGTAACCTATAGACTACATACGGCATGCGTTGTAATTTCACCATTAATCATTAAATAATCATTAATCAACATTTCAAACAAATGTAGATATTACCAACTAAAGGAAACAATATAATATGTATGTCCACATGTTTGACTTATAATACAGTAAACCTTTTGTTTGCTTTTACTTAATCTAAATAATTACCTGATTCTAAATTTACCAAATTGGTTGCAAATAAACGTGTTCTTACTGAAATTACGATGGATTAGGACAGAGGCACTTGGATCTGGGGTAGGGTTGTGCGGGTGCGGTATCCTAGAGCATGACGCATACGCAGTAAGGCCAGGTTTTTTGTGCGAATGACAGGATTTTTTTATATAATAGTGCGATGTAAACCTAACCTGAACACGTTGTTGGTTGTTAAAAAATTCAACGATTCTAAATTTGCCGAGTAGGTTACTGCGTTAATAAATGTAAATGCTTTCAAGAAATGTGTGTTGGTTCAGTAGAGACCTAACCTAAAATTGTGTTGTGTTTTTGATCCAATTCAGCCGTATTATTCATAATACGTATCAATATAATATGTTTGAATTGAATTATAATACAGAACGCATTTTTCGTTGATTTTTGTTTGTGTTTGTTTTTAGTTTGTTAATCTAACCTAAAAAAGCTTGATTGCGAATAATAATAAACTGATTATAAATTTGCTAAGTTGTTCAGCTTTTTAATCCGAATCAGCTGTTTTATCTGTTATAGGGCTGGGAGTGAAACCCTTATTTTCACTATTTTTACGCTTTAAAATCAAAACTTTGAAAAATCCTTTCTTACTGTGCTTCTATGACCCCATAAGAATATAACTTTAAATTTTCGTATCATTATATAAAGTAGTTTTTATAATGATTATATAAAGTAGTTTTTATAATGATTATATAAAGTAGTTTTTATAATGATTATATAAAGTAGTTTTTATAATGATTATATAAAGTAGTTTTTATAATGATTATATAAAGTAGTTTTTATAATAATTATATAAAGTAGTTTTTATAATGATTATATAAAGTAGTTTTTTCTACGTTGATTATATTTCAGTCGGTCAGGACAAAGCCGCTTGTATATAATGTATATAGATTGTGAGCTGAACGACTCATAAATACAATACTTTATTTTATTACTTTATTTTCACACTACTTATGACAAAGCGTAATTCGAGATGTCGTGTAAGTATGTCTTTGTAACCCGATATCACAACTAGCCATTTGAAAACCAGTGACTAGGTAAATGACAATAATTGGGGGTAGTCGGTTATATGATGGGGCTTAATAGGAGATTGTGTATCCCAGCTTCGAACCCTCCAGCCCCAATCCACCCCTTTAGGCTGCTGTAATCAAAGTAAATGGTTGAGTGTGGCTCCATTAGATCAATGCAGCTCAATTGTAGTCCATGCCATAGGCCTACTCCGCTCCTAATTGATCAACACATTGCCTTAGGCCTACTTGTATCTTATAGGGCAAACAGTAGGGCCTGTATATACAGTAAGGGTATGTATCGTCGGTGCTCTCTACGACGTTCTCTTAGAACTATTAAGGCGGAAACGTAATAAACGAACGATAATCCAGTTCCGCCTAACCGATTCTATTTTATATTTTGAGGGTAAAACCGTCGATTTTAAGTAGGCCTATGAATAAAATGTATGGTATTTTATACTGTTTTCAAAAATTTATATCAGGTAGTATTTGAGTAAAGTGTTTAGTGGTGGGTTTTCTGCCGTGTCTCCTTCCTAACGCAGAATTTTTATTAGATAAATAAATCAAAGGATACAATCGTGTTCTTGCGCCATACTCTTTTGATAACCGCGAAGCATATAGGCGTACTTCTTATGATAAATTGTAGGCTCTGTAATTTACCATGTTGAAAATCCCTAACGACATAGACCCGTTAGATGTAGTTTATCGTTTGTATCGTTTGTAATTCTTCTAAAGAACGAAATGAAAAAATGTAAAACGATACCTATACATTTTCAACGATGTTTACCCTCAGAACAGATCATATAGCCTACATTATTTCTATAACAGTTTGTAGTATGCCTATACATGTTCGATTTAATATTTTCTATGTCTAAAAATATATTAGACAATAATAATTTCTTTCATCAGCAGCAATACTTCAACAACTATGTGAACCATTTAAGGTTATGTTTACAACTTTTAGGGAATGACTAGGTGACCCGGAGTAAGTTAGGAGCACTTACCTGATTTAAAACATTGATTTAGGTTGATTGATTTCTGTGATATATTTCACTTGCATATACAATATAAACAATCTAACTAACAGCTGTCATGTTAGTTAAACAGATTGTTAATACATGACCCCTTTTATTAGGAACCACATAAAGTATAATATAAAAGTTTTTTAAATCAATTTTTGTACGAAAACATGAATTTTAAGCTATTTGCCTATTTTTCATCAATAATGGGGAACATAAGCTTTAAAATGATGCTTGAATAATTAATTTTGCTGAAGAATTAAGGGAGATATCGCTTGGCGACAAAAAAAACACCTTTGAAAAATAATATATAAAAATAATGTATTTTTTCCTAAATGATTGCATTTTATATTTTTGAGGTTAAAATCGTCAATTTGTAGGCCTGTGGTTAAAATGTAGGCTATAATCTTTTTCTTTGTTTTCCAAAATATATTTCAGATCTTTGAGTTAAATGTTTAACTATACTTTTTCTGGCATGTCATGGGAACTTAACCACGTATTATACAAAATTACCAATGAAATATCACAGTACAATATGGAAAGGGGCAGTGAAGGCGTCATATTTTGTCTATTCAACTTAACCACGTATTATACAAAATTTCCAATGAAATATCACAATACAATCTGGCAAGGGGCAGAAAAGGCGTCATATTTTATCCATTCAATTTAACCACGTATTATAAAAAATTACCAATGAAATATCGCAATACAATCAGGCATTAAAATAGTAAATTTCCAACCCCGTTTGGTTTTATCTAACATAAAAGTCACAGAAAATATCATAATATGGTGGAGTTGCTATCACAAACTGTATCATTATTTTCTAGTAAACACAGAATGGTTACATTAATTAGGGTGGTTCATATTTTTGTATATATTGTGTGGATTGGTATACTGATGAAAAATCCAAGTTTTCTAATTCTTCCAACCATAGCGTGCGCAGCCATCTAAAAAAACATGACATTTTTGGGCTTGTCCCAGTTTTTTCAAAATATCTCCAAAAGTATTGACCTGAAAAATAATGTAAGTAGCTGTATTAAACTAGATTAAATTATCTGCAATTTGAGATCAACTCGAAATTTATATGCACATTAATTCTCGAGATAAAGCTGAATTATTGAAGGTTTCCCTAGAAAATGTGAAAGTACAGATTTTTAGACGGCTTTCGTTCTATAGCAAGTAAATGGTGAATCCCACGCCAAAGTTTGACATAAACATTTGTAGTAGATGTAATTAGCTAAAGCTTAAGACCAAACTGGTTCATCTAGGTCATATAGACTCTAATATACAGTCTGTTGCATTTTTTTTAATGTTATTAGCAGACTCGTAATTATTAAAAAACAAAAGTTTCTAATATTGTTAGGTTTGAGTATAATAGATGTTCAGTAGTCATTGAATCCAAAGTTGGTCATTGAATGTCAAAGTTGGAATCCTGCAAAAGCACTTTCAAGAAGTTGGAAATACTCACACTCCCCTGTATGTATGTCTTCCAAACAATTTGTTACATAAAATTTAAATGTTAAGGGTCTGTTCCAGTAAACGAGAAAGAAACCGGAAACGCAATAGCTTATCACTATATCCCTATCTAAACAGTGCAATTTCTTGCAGCTGAACGCTTTGACATTGCCTCATTTCAAACCATTTTATAAGTCTATCTTTTGTAATTGAGTATTGAAAAAAAAACTGAATATTCTTTATACAATTACGGATCCGGCTTGCAAATTATTTAACATTATTAATTTTTTATTGTGTTAGGAAAACAAATTCAAACTTTGCACTTACAAAATGTAAATTACATAACAAATCAAAAGCATTTAAGAAAAATGTAAATTGCAAAACGGATGCGTATTGTGACTGTGCTTAAAATGAGACATTGCAAACAATTATGTGATAAAAAATAAACGAAATAAATGGTTTGAAATTTAACATTGCTCTTATGGGATACAAATCCAAGATGGTCGCCACTACAGCAGACCCTTAAGTAAAGATGTACATAATCACAATACCAGGCAGGAAGATGTCTTACGGATAAGACAGCACAGACTTGAAAACTTTAAAATACTTCCTTCTCAAGCAGGAGTTACACTTATTAATAAACTACCACAAAAAATTAAAATTATCCAAGACCAGAAAGCCTTTAAGTCTTCGACAACTCTTGGTGGCAAACTCCTTTTACTCGGTGCAGGAGTTCCTCAGCCACAGGTGGTTGGTGGGTCGAGTGTGATGGGTGGATCTGGTTGATTCTGTTTATATTTGGGATTTCCTATCCAGGGATTGCATTATTGTCCTGCATATAATGGTTAGTAAATTGTAGTATCCCCATCTTAATTTTAAATTAATTTTTAATTATTTGTAGTAACTGATTTTATTTTATGTTAAATATAATGACTTTGGGCAGTATAATTTTAAGAGTGTGTAACTAATCTGATGAAATATGTAAAGAATGCTGTTTAAATTGTGTTGGTTGATAGTTTTTAAATTGTTTTTGAGTTGTACTGTTTAATTATCTTATAAATGTGGACATGTCTATACAATGTAAAATTGTCAACAAACAAATAAAATTGAATTGCATTGAAAAATTGAATTTACATTTTTTTAAAGATATTTTGAAAAAACTGGTACAAATCTAAACATTTCATAGTTTTTTCAAGATTGCTTCACCCACGATTTTGTGGGAAATTTTATTATAAAACATGGATTTTCCATCAGTGTACCAAAACATAAAACATTTAATAAAAATCGGAACTTCCCTAATTAATGTAACCATTTATGACAATAATTGACCGGACTACAGATGTTTTAGGACTAATTTTACACAATATTTCATTTAACTATGACTAGTTGCGGGTACGAAGTGGATCTTTGTGGAAAGCCTAATTAAAAAGCGAAGACAGCTCGGAAGCTGGATGCTGGATGCTGTATCTTTATCTCATATTCCAGCAAAGTATTGCTTAGACAATGCGGCAGATTTCCCTTGGGGAATCACACGGCGTGATTTGAATTTCGAACACAAATGTTCAATTCCTATTTTACGGGTGAATGGATTGATGCCGTTTGCTGTGAAGCCGGCACGAGGAATAACAATTTGTTTCTCCGTACACTACAAACAACAGTATGTGAGTTAGTAGTGCTGTAGCCTACGTAGTTAAGCTGACCAGACAGTATGTAGTAGTGCTGTAGCCTACGTAGTCAAGCTGACCAGACGATGAAACCCTATGTTGAATTTGTGATCATTGTATGGTTTCAATATAATGCACATCATTAAAAAACAATTTTTATAAACGTTTGGTTTCCCAATTCATTTACTCATTGACAATACTCGACCAAAATATATTAAACTCCTTGGGCAGTTTACTGTAGCTCCCAGGGAAAGGAAAATATGTATATTATTAATTATAGTCACATATTTTTCTTTAAAGAGATTAGCACTAAAATATGTTTTAAATGTTACGTGCCGTTAAATATACTTATTTTATTTTTTACAAGAGTTCGTTCAAGCATGAGGTGCTGGGTCACTACTTAGTGCGGCCTCTAGGAGTGTTATAGGTCTTTGGGTTTTCACTGACGGTGTAAAGGTACAGACTAAATGCTGGGTGGGTTAATATTTCACCTGAACAGCCAAATTGGCTTCCCAAATTTTAAGTTTCTTGAGGAGGTCAAAAACATCCCTGGAGGTCCTTTTGCCAAAGGACGGGAGGGTACTCCTAAACACGTTCACTGCTACGCAAATTTCGTATTTCCTATGCTAGGAGCTGACATTTTATTTTTTTTTATATTAATAGTGTAAATGAGTAGAAATTAGGCCTACTTTATTTTTCATTTTTTATTTTTGAACCTTTCTACGTAATAATCACTAATATTTTAAAGCGGACGCACATGTTCGTCCATAGCATATAGGCTTAAAATTGGCGTGTGAAGCACGCAATGCTCTGTGTATTGAAAATTCTCCCAATACGGGCATTGGCGTGTGAAGCACGCAATGCGCTCTATATTGAAAATACTGCCAATACGGGGGTTGGTGTGCGAAGCACGCAATGCATTTTGTGTTGAAAATACTACCAATATGGGGTTGGCGTGCAAAACACGCAAGCACTGTGCGTCGGCCGCTTCACATAGTGTTCAGTGTCAAGCTCACATGTGCGTCCTTAGCAGTGAACGTGTTAAGCCCCATCCATACCCCGGTTTACCCCCTAGAAAATATCATATAGGCGCCCATGGTAAACTCACATGGGTGGATGGTAACAGGTTCAGTTACAAGTTACTAGCACAATATAATTGTACAGCAATATAATTGTTCGATATTTGTTAACGAGTAAACATCGAATGTAAGTCATTTGTTTTCAATAAATTGAAAGCTTCAAATTATGCAAATTTGTAAACTTGAGATATCTTGCGACGCTAACGCACTCTAACACATCATCTATAAACTAACACGGCCTGTAGAACCCAGGATTGACAAAAGCGATGCAGTTTTTTCTTCACTCTAAATCATGAATTAAGATATTTTAACAAATCCTTTCTAAAGTATTAAAACGTTAAAACGTTATAAATTATTGATACTACATTATGAGGACGTTTTATTTGAGGTTAATGCTGGGGTTTTATTGTTTTGTTGCCGAACAAAACAAAGTTCGCGTCCCCATAGTATATGCATTCTAATATACATAGCAATCAGCACTATTTTGTACCTGAACTAAGACAATTGGTCAAACTTATACTTCTAATTTTTGGACGCTCGGCTTTGCTGGGCATACAAATATTTTATTTTAATAATTAAGATGAAGAACCAAAGCCACTAATTTAATGCGATACTGTCAATCATATTCCAGCACACAGGGTGATATTATTAAAACGTACCACCTGTATTATTTAAAGACGGAAAGAGATATGTAATATCTGATCTCGAGACATCACAGTCAGGAGGAACCTTAGAAAAACTATTTACATAATCCCCAAAATCAAACCACCCAATCTAAAAATTTTAAGTGGATATAATACATCAATTAAGTGGCTTGTGATATATCAAATTAAAACACTTTAATAAAACTATGATTTTCTGGGGTACAAAAATAAAAATTGGCTAACGCATTGGTTCGCTACGCTCAAATGTTTTTTATTTTTTAAGTTATTTTTAGCCTACGTGGTTAAGTTGACTAGACGATCCGTTTTGAAGTGTTCTGACTGAAAAATCCTCTCAGTACTCCCTATTGTCCCGATTAGGTCGAATTTTGTGATCAATGTATGGTTTTAATATAATGAACATCATTTAAAAAATTTTTATAGACGTTTGGTTTCGCAATTTATTTACTCATTAATGCTACTCGACCAAAAAACCGTGAACTCACATGGGTGAATATAGTAACAGGTCCATGAATGCAGTTACATGTTATTAGCGAATGTCCGTTGGTAAAGTGACTCTTATGGTGAGGCTAAAGTCGGCGGGAGTAGTCAATTAGCACCGATCATGGTTGCCAAAACACGTTTTGGGGTGCCATTAAAAATTGTAGGCCTATATATGTATGTATATATATGTATACATGTGTTCGCATTCTAATGGCCGCTTTTTACTTCCGATTTGGTCCGAATTTGGTGTTTGTTTGTCACTAAGCGGTGACTCCCTTAATTCTAGATCAAAATGATTCATTCAGGCATCATTTTAAAGCTTATGTTCCCCACTATTGACAAAAAATAGAAAAACAGCTTAAAATTCATGTTTTCGGTACGAAAATTGATAAAAAACACTTTTATATTATACTTAATATGGTTCCTAATGAAAGGCGCCATCTATTAATAATATTTTTAACTAACATGACAACTGTTAGTTAGATTATTTACATTCTATATGCAAGTATAATCTATCATCACACAAATCAATGAAATTAAACCAACGTAAATAAATAAACGTAATTTACTTAATTAAATCAATGTATTAAATCAGGCCTACTCCTATCTTGAAAAATACTCGCACGGGTCAGCTAGTATGTGTTTAAGAGTTTGTGTTTTTTGTTTTAATGTAATGACGAACTTAAAAGAGAGATGCCATTTTGAAGATGGAGTAAATCACAGAAGCGCGTCATTGGGAAGAAATGAAGTCACGTGACAGGCAGTTGTTATACCTATGACTTGGATTATAAAAGAAAACATGCATCTTAAAATACTTAACTTCGCCAAAAGTTAACAACTTAACTTCTGTTTTTTAAATGTTTACATTTAATTTTATGACGGTTCAGCTTTAAGAAATAATGTAAAATGCTTTTTGTATATATAGATTAAGTTTTTCTTTATTTTTATTGTTAGAAAGTTTTCATATTTTTATTGACGAAACCTTTACATGATGATTGAAACCGTATAAAAGATTGAACAAATCTTGAAACATTAAAACCCCAGGATTTCTTCATTTAGTACTAGACACGAAATTTCTCATATACCCATCCACTTTCTAAATAAGGTGCAAAACGCCAAATTTTCTTATGGGAATTCCTTATGACGATTTTGAAATATTGCGCGTAATATGTATAATATGTATCTGAAGAGACATTTGCAGATGGTATACGGGTAACTAGTCCGGTTCCTTAGACGGTCGTATCATTGTTTACCTGGTTTGCGGGGGAGGATGAAAAGTCATTTAATAAAGAGGCGGACTTTTAGTCCTCGGACGGGGACATTTTTCCTCGGGACGACGATAAAATTTAGCTCCGCATAGGTTAGAGAAATGATCAACACTCTGAACATAATTTAATGCTATTGGCCTACTTATATAATGATAATTCATTCCAAAGATGCCACTAAACAGATTTGTTAGGTTCTTTTACTAAGGTCTATCTATACAAAGCTCTTTAAATTTACTCTTATTACTTCATATTCTATATTAATTTCATTATTGTATTATATATTCCCATATAGTAACTAGTGCCATAACTATTACATACATGTTTACAAACTTAAATCATACTGTGACTAGATACTGTAAGTAAATACTGTTTGGTTTCCATTTTTTTTAGGTTTGCAATTTTGTTTAACAAAACTACATAATTGGCAACAGTATTGAAAAAAAATTACCTTACGAATAAGGTTTTATTAAACTACTTAATATTTAGATTTAAATTACAAAACTTTTGGCGAATTAGATACCAGTTGAAGCAGGTAGAGATACTGCAAAGTTATGTAGTTAGGCCTACATAGTGCAAAGTAGGTGATTCTCAGGAAGGACTGCAGTTTCTCTAAAGAGTGTAAGTGATGGCTCGAGATTTCGTTTAAAAAAAATACTTTCTTTCACAACTTTAACAGGTCAATATACGCTACCCTGTCCGCCATATTGAATGTAATTCCCATAAGAGCAATGCTACAGAATAAGTAATTTTTTCTGTTAATTCATGGAATAAATTTAAAAATTTGGTTTCATTTTGTAGTACTGTCATATGGGGATGTTGATTGCTAAATACATTTTCAAAAACCGTTTTATTGTTTTCATAAACGTATTATATAAATAGTAAAAAATAGTAAACTTTATTAATTTTATACTCAGTTGCAAAAAGAGATATTGCAAAAAACCTTAGCAATCAACACCCACAATCTATTTTACTTTAAGAAAAAAATCCGGCTTTCGTTTTTTGACAAAAACAACACAAAAATATGCTTAATAGTGAAGGTATGTTTTTGTTATTTAACATTGAAATTGGCACCCAACTTCGCCGTTTTGAATGTAGGGAACCGAGCCTTAAATGCATTTTAAAAGTTATCGATGGAAACCAAAATCACAACTTTCTGGTAATTGTGTAGAACAACTACTAGCTTACACCGGTTGTTATTGAGTCACGATTTGAGTATTTAAGAAACACAGTAACAATGTTAGCAATATTCTTGTTTAGAATAAATTAGTTAGCGCAACAAGTTAGCTACACGGCTCAAGCATTTTTGTTTTTTTAAGTCGAATAAATGCTCACTAAACGAGTTACAACTTTCTGCGTTTAGATCAAATGTAAGCCTATCTCAGAAAAATTTCACCAGAATGCAGCATCAATTAGAACGAATTTAATACCAATAGTGGTGCATAATATATATTTGGTGCATAATATCAACCCCCTTCTCCCCACCCCCCATTCAAAAACAAAGATCAAAGTCGTATACAGCACGTGTACCTTATTTGTCGTTTTAACAAAACATAAAAAACACCTAAGCTGAATTTTTATAAAGACAAAATTAGAAATCAATAATTGAACACAATATATATTTAAATATTCAAGAGCTGAAACTATTTTACTACGCATATTGTCAATCATTATTTAAGGGGGGCATAATAGCCTGGGGGGGTCTCTTTAAATCAATTCTTGAACCTCTTAACATAATTCAAAAATCTATACTTAAAGCTGGGTTGCGCAAAGGCCGTCGTTTTTCTACTGATACACTTTTTAACTAATTTAAGGCTATGAATCTAAAGACAAATTTATGTCAAAACTCTAGCAATTATATATATTTTTTAAAAACCACCGAGATATTTTCGAACTTACCGAACATCATCGTTTGACACGCAGCTCAAAGTAGCTTGGAATTTTAATTAAAAAACTAAGTAAGACTTACTATGTCACGAACTCGCATTACAATGCTCATGTTTTATATAGGAATCTTCCTGATAACACCTTTAAACTTCAGACATTTAAGAAGTATAATTCCAATTGGCTTCTGGACTTGGGAAGGGACCCTACTGAGAATGTCATTGTATCCATCTACAGGTAACAAATTTATTTACCCTAGTTTATTGACAATGTATTATCCCTCTTACTAATTTTTTGAATACTCAGTGTGTTGATGTAGTAATAATTTGTTGACCCGGGTTGTTTTGTTCCGACATTGACTTGGATTCTGCCGTTTGGCACGTCCCACTCAACCTGTTTTGTATTTAAACTTTCTTAATGTCGAATAGGCCTAATGTAGATATGACTTCCTTGTAATATTTCAGATGCGACTCATGCCCACGCACAGGCTAATGCCTATGTAGGCACAATTTCCTTGTACTTGAAATGTATTTGTTGTAGCCTATTGTTGATGTAAGGAAATAAAATAAATTTAAATTAAATTGAATTGAATAATCAAAAGGCACAAAACAATTTAAACTATTAAAACCTATAAATTTTTAAATCACAAACAACATTAAAACTATTAAAAATAAAGACTATAAATATATTGTAAGAACATTAAAAGTATTAAAGTGTATTACTATAAAGCAATTTTTCATTAAAACTACTACAAATTATGATTCCTAACAAATTTTAACACATTTCTGTAGGCCTATGTATTCACGAAAATACTAAACAAACTTCTTACTAAGATTTTTAGTATCAGTTATTAATTGTCAAAGATCTCTCATAAACGATCATTGCGATGGTCAGTGATTGTGTGTAAATGTCAGGTCTACTATAAATCTAGGACTTTACAGAACAACTAGCATATTTAAAAGATGGGCAGTCGAAAAGAATACGCTCCAGAGTCTCATCAGCAGTTTTGCACTCCCCATAAAGAATCTTAATTTGTGAAGAATTAAAGACAATCTATCCTGTAGACCGGATTTTCTGAACTTGGTACAGAGTTTTTAGAAAAAATTTCAAGAGACAAAAATTGTTTATTTCAAAGTGCTTGGCCTAAAGAATTGCTTCCAAATCGATTTCGTAAATTTTATTTTTTACAAAATTTTCTAAGATGGAGGAGTAAAAATAAAATCGATTTGGAAGTAATTTTTTAGGTCAAGCACTTTGAAATAAACAGTTTTTTCTCTTGAAATTTCTTCTAAAATCTCTTCCTTTTAGAGATATTAGCAACTTTCTGTCGATTTATTTCAAAACGTTTAGGGCCGCCATTTTGTTTTGGGTTGTCCGATTTTTAATTTCTTTATGTCATTTTCGTAGTCTTAAATAGGCCTTTAAAATGAGGTATCTCATGACCATACTTCCCTTTTAAAAATTTTGAGTTGACCCCAAAATCCCCCATTTTTAGGGGAAACTCAACATTTTCGATTGCTTCAAAAGATACTTTGGATTAAGTTAGTATCGTTCCAAAAGGATATTTGTTTGTTTTGACAAACACAAAAGTTAAAGGGGGGGGAGTGACTTTATAACCACCGTGTATAAGCGTTATTATTACCAGCAATATATGCTATTCAGTAAACTGACCCCGTATGCATGAACTTTGCCTGAAAACTTTCAAACTGTTATTAAACAATTTCTAAAACAAAAAGCTCTTTATTATGTTGAGGAATACACGAATTGTAATTTTATCCATATGAACTTGTAATGTTGTACCTATCTATATTCCAATGTGACTGTTGCCCATAGCATGTCATGTATTATGTTTAACACCAATTAATTGAGCTATTATTATTTAAAGATAAGACGCATACATACAATACACTGGCGGCTTTCTCAGACACAGCCCTCCCAATAAAAAAACAAATATTGTTAGTTATTAATTTGTTATAAAATAATGATACAATTGGACTACATTCAACGTTTAAAGTCAGGACTACAATCATGGATGTTTTGGGTTTTTTAAATATTTTTCTAACAAAGACTGCTATATATTTACAGTAAGGATTGCGAGTAGTTTACGCTGTAAATTCTCACTAACTGCATTCTGGTGGATTTTTTCGGAGCATTCTGGTGGTATACTTACATTTGAGCCAAATGCAGAAAGTTGTATCCTCATTTGTATAAGTATTTATTGGAGATAAAACTACCCTCACCTTATGTGTTTCTCAATTATACATTTGACTTAATTGTGTCGATTCTGACGCAAATGAACAGTAATTTTTTATAAAATTTGTATAATTAATTTAATCAATCAATTATTGGGACAAACACATGATTGTAAAGAGGAGTGTCATTTTTGTTATAAAATAATGATACGATTGGAATACATTCAACGTTTAAAGTCAGGACTACAATCATGGGTGTTTTGGGTTTAAAAAATATTTTTCTAACACAGACTGCAACATATTTATAGTAAGGATTGCGAGTAGTTTACGCTGTAAATTCTCATTAACTGCATTCTGGTGGATTTTTTCGGAGCATTCTGGTGGTATGCTTACATTTGAGCCAAATGCAGAAAGTTGTATCCTCATTTGTATAAGTATTTATTGGAGATAAAACTACCCTCACCTTATTGTAGTGTTTCTCAATTATACATTTGACTTAATTGTGTCGATTCTGACGCAAATGAACAGTAATTATTTTTTTATTTTTTATAATTAATTTAATCAATCAATTATTGGGACAAACACATGATTGTAAAGAGGCGTGTAATTTTGACATAAATATTACGCCGCATTTCCAGTTTTAATTTTATTAACCGAAGAGTTATTTTAGTTGTGCTAGAAATCATTGCTGGAATAGATTGATAGAACAAAATATTATTTTATTTTACAAATATTTAGATAAATTTGATATTTATTTTCTTCCCTGATATATTTATATATATGGATTTGGCTCCCGACGTCCGATATTTCGGACGTTGTTAGTATGTCCGTTGAATCCCGACGACCGATTTTTCGGACGTTGAGTGTATGTGCGTTGAATCCCGACGCCCGAATTTTCGGACGTTCAGAAAAAAAATATAAAATACAAATCATTAGTGAATCTATGTTTATTATATATCAATGGAATCAGAAAGAACTGTTCTATTTACCTCTATGATCTTTACTTACGTTAAACATTACCTCTATGTGCACTACAACGAAGATAATTGTGATGTACGTTGGCTGTGCTTCTGTCATATGTCAGATGGTAAATAACTTGATTTGTGTGTTGGCTTTGATTATGGCCCATATATTATGTTGTAGCATGTGATTGTTTTGCCATTTTTAGTTATTTTTCTTGTAAAAAATTGTGATTATGAAACGAGTACATTCACTTGTTAGTGACGTGTATATTCTTATGACTATATACGTACAACTAACTGCAGAACTGGTTATGTAGTAGCCTAATTAAAAAAAAAAAAACTTAATAACCCTGTAATTTTTCAATATAATGCAATGAAATTTCAGGTTTTTTTTCATTTTTAAGTATAAAATTATGTTATGTGGACAACATTGTTCTAGATATTTTTGTGTGTGTCATTTTCAAGACTAAAGTAAACATAATTTGAAATTATTTTTTTTCCGAGAAACAATTTAAAAAATGTCATATCTAACATGAATTTACACTTATTTTTATAAGGTACTACCTTATAGAACATTCCATTCAAAAAAAAAAAAAAAAACATAACAAAATAATCTAAATTGATCAGTATTTAAATTTAATATATTTTATATTTTTTTGCGAAACACTGAAAATTCGCTAAATTGAGCCTGGGATTTTATGCACATACATAACAGATAAAGGTTGGGATTTTTGGAACGTATGAAAAATTAGATGTAGGGAGCCAAAGGGTAAAAAGAGCCAATGTTCAAAATTGGCCTTTTTGAGATTGTATTTGTAGTGCACTACAAATAAAACATATTTTATTGTGTTAAAATGGCCAATGTCTAAGATTAAAGAAAGTTACAACATTTTTTTAAGTTCAATGTCATAATAATTCAGCAACACTTTATGAAGTGAAGGCCAATGTGAACTTTGACTAATCATTCAAAGTAATTTCTCTGTGCTAAAAGGGTTAATGTTGACATTGGCCCCTTTTAATAAAGTAGCTTCATAATTTTGATAATTAAAGATTCAGTTCAATATATTGTTGTTGTATCCTAAATCTTAAACAAAATACAATGTCTAACACTAAAGATTTAAAGTTTAGAAGAGGAAAGACGATGTTTTAAGTTTTTAATAAAGTTTTTAATGTTTTTAATAAAGGTAATTTTTAAGTTAATTTTCATTACTCATTACAAGATTTATGTTTGTACAAGTTATGAGGATGTATGTTCCTCTGGCTAAAATATTTTTTCTGTGGTGTTTTATTTTAACTACAACATTTTTTCAAAACAAATTGAAATTACTATTGTGTTTTGGTGTACAGTATTATTTTTCACCAAAGTCTTGGGTCAAAGTTGAACATAGGTTATGGCCGTTTCGAAAATGCTGCATTATGTTTTCCCCAAGTTTTGGGAAAACTAGGCCTTACCAAAAAGAAAAAAGTGATTTTTTATTCAAGAGGATGAAATTTGTCAAGTTTAAACTGAGTGTTAAAGCCCTCTGAGGATGATGACTAGTTTGGAATTTGTCAACTAAATATCCTGATTATAACTAGGACAAATTAATATTTATAAATATTTCTTTCCAGATATCAATGAAGAAGATGTGGGACTAGAGGAAGCAAGTCCTAGGCCTAGCGGTGACAGTATCAGCCAATCTACTTATGCACATTTGCAAACACTGGAGGGTAATTTTGAGGGTTGATAATGTTTGGTAGCTCCTGTATTTTGTCAGACCAATGCCTAATTTCAATTAAACTAAAAACTTGTAATAATTATTTTGATTTTGTTTCAAATGCCGATAGCAATAAACTGGATTTGGTACCAGAAGAAGCTGAACCCAGCATAGAAAAGAGCCAGTCTACCAATGAAGTCCATGAAGGAATAATTGACTGTGAAGCTGAATATCTTAGTTATATAAATGAAGTTGAAGTCCAGTCGTCACCATTGAACTTAATTGATTTGATCTCTGAATATTCATCGCATGAATATGTTCCCTCTGAATATGGTTCTATATCATTAGCTAGCAAAGAAGAGCCTTCCGTTTCCAATACTGCAAATAAAACGAAGATTGGTTAGATAAAAAGTGGAAGATGGAGGCACTAAGAAAAGGAACGCGATGTTGGTTCCTGGACAAGGAATGTAGAAAAACGAAAAAGATATGAAGGTCAATAATATCATAGATCATGAATAATAAATAGATCTTGCATCCATACGGGGACTGTGTTCCGGAAAAAAGATTGTCGCGAAAATAGTACATGATCGCGCCGCGAGGTAGCGCTAGGGAGAAAGCATTGGTAGTATTGGTGTTTCAAACAGCTTCCATCGTTTCCCCAATAGATAGCGCCAAAAAAGTCGAATTTCCAGTGGAACAAAATATTGCATTGGATCGGAGTTCTACTAGGTTATCCAAATACAATGATAATATACAACAACAAAGGGAAAAAACTGCTACGGTTAAAGCTGCCCAACTACCTAGTGGATGTAGGAAAAGTTCAATGAGAATTTTAGTGAAGATATTAGGGCCACTATATTTTCTGACTTTATTCTTTATGTATTGAAGGGTAAAAATAATTCATTGCAGGGCATGTAGAAGAAACAGAGAAAAAGTAGAAAACTGCGAAGAAATAATGGAATTAAAAGCAGGAGTAAATATTCTCGTAATTATTATTTTCCACCTTATAGACAAAGTTGAAGTTTGCCAGAAGATGTTCTTAAACACACTAGACTTAAAATTAAAAAAGTTAGGGTAATTGTCGAAAAAATTAAATTTTCTGGTTCAGGTATGTGCGAACGATGGAAGAGGCAAACATAACATAAATGTATTCATTATATTATAATGACTCTAGCACTGTGGTATAGACTATATAATGGTTTACATACCTTAATGTCCGTCTACAGTACTTTTTGTCCTTTTCTTTTTTGTTTTTGTTTGGACTACCGGTTTCGGAAACAATGGAGTTTTGACTCTGAAACCGGTAGTCCCAACAAAAAAGAAAAGGACAAAAAGGACTGTAGACGGATAATAAGGTATGTTAACCATTATACAGTCTATAACATAAATGGTTAAGGGGAGGATCCCTGTCCGCCATATTGAATCTGATTCCCATAAGAGCAATGCTATAGAAAAAATATTTCTTTCCGTTAATTTGCGCAATAAATTAAAAAATTTAGTTTCACTTTGAAGTTTTGTCATATGTGGGTGTTGATTGCTGAATACATTTTCAAAACCCGTGTTATTCTTTTCATAAACGTATGATATAAATAGCAAAATAGTAAACTTTATAAATTTTTTACTCAGTTGCGAAAAGAGATATTGCAAAAAACCTTAGCATTCAACACCCACAATTATTTTACTTTAAGAAAAAAAATACAGCTTTCATTAAAATAACACAAAAATATGCTTAAAAGTGAAGGTATGGTTAGGTTTTTCAATCTTACCCGACAAATAAGTGACGCACAGCGCTTCACTCGGTGCCGTTTGGAACTACGTGGACAGAGAAAGGTAGAGTACAGTTGTTTTGCGCATAACCAATTGAGCGAAGCCAGGAACGTAAAACAGATTTTTGAATATTTATTACAAAACGAATTAATGGAAATGAACATTACTAATTAAAATTAATAGGCTAATATGCATTGATAACTAAAAGAAGTCGGACAGCCTATATGGGAATTCATATTTTCACAGATATTTTTTATTAACACTCATGAGGAATAACTTGAATTAAGTAGGCTAATACAGTGGCAAATTTGAATAACATTTTATAAATTTATTGTTACGTTATACAAATTTACAAAGAATTACATTTATGGAGAAAAAGAAAGGGTATGTTGGTTACTTATGGCAATCGCACTAAGATAACATCAAATCAAAAGTAACTTATATGAATACTGTTACGACTGAAACTTAGCTATAATAGTTTTAACCATTCACGTTAAACCTGCTAGGCTATCTATTTGTTTGAGTGTAATCTAGGAGTTAACAAGTTTTTAAAACATTTCGTAAAATGTACAAGTTCAAAAGAATTATATTTTTAGAGAAAAACACAGGATTTATTATTTACTTATGTCAACAATATTTATTTAGTGTGGCGCATTTTCCTCTTTGATCAGTCTGCCCGTTTTTGTTTTACTACATTTTCTTTATAACAAAAATAAAAGTATTACAAAACTGAAAATTCAGCAGAAATGATCATCGTGCATTTCTTAACAATGCATTAAAATGTTATGTTCCTACAATATTGTATTAATTTAATCCGTTTCAAAATGGTGGTAAATTAAAGCCGTTTATGCCACATTTTACAAAAAATAATCATTATTAGTTGTGAATTATCGACTGTTGTTAAGGCTTATTCAGACATTTTGTATACTTAGTTACAAGAAAAAATGTGCTAAACTTCAATAACTAACTGACACAATAATAATAATCAATAGTTATTATTATTATGGTAGCAGTTGACCTTTGAGATTTTAAGTGACCACCATTTGAAATGGCTCTTTAGATAAAAAGTTTACATTTTAATAAGATTGTCGGGACTTTAATAGTGAACATTTATGTTAAATGTTACTTCTGTAACCCTGGCCATTTTAAAAAGTAGAATAACTAGTCAAGGAAACAAACATTCTTGGGGACAGCCTATATAATTAAAACTATATATACATACTGTATAGTACAGCGTTATTTTTTAGCTGTATTTGTAGAGGAGGTTACTATATAAAACACTAACAGAACATTTAATATATTATAAGTTACATTACAATGTATTTCATTAAAATTCTGCTCAGATATTTTGTAATTCATAAAAAACTAGGACTTTATTCTTTTAGGTCAGGGCATTAAGGCATCGTTACGTTAGACAATATTATCAAAATTAGAGTAACACAAAAGAGAACCAATAAACAATATTATAAAGGAGTTTGTACAAAGTTTTTTTTGTACAAGGTTTTTGTTTCAAAAACCTATAAAAGGTTTTTGAAACATATTTTAAAATAAACGACTAAATAACACAATAACTAAAACAACGCTACAAAATTTACAATAATCATAATCTAGCAACAACCCTTCGTTTGTAGTTAAATCCTTTTATGGCCAATACGCTATTCTAATTTTGCACCTATTTCTTACGCTAAATTTATACTTGAGTTCTACGATGTAGTTGGATTGTGTTTTAGTGCCAAGTTAGTAGAATATTACAAAAATAATACTTCCTTGTAAAAAACTTAATTTTTGTTAAATATACTAAATTGTCATGTTCGTAATAATGTTTAAAAAATGAAATAGTTTACCGGAACAGTTGGGCCCTCCAAAGTATAAGTTCGTCGTAGTCCGCCCGCCAAGAGGTCATGTCGACCAGTGGCCTATTTCAGATGTCTTGTCACCGACATACTAAGTCACCTTCATCATTACAGTCTGATTTAAATTGGGAACCGTTCTTGGTGGCTACCACTCACCCTCCCCGCCCGTGTCAGCCAAGACTGTTCTACTTTAAATCACACCATACCTTCACTTTTAAGCATATTATTGTGTTAATTTCGTCAAAAAACGAAAGCTGTATTTTTTTCTTAAAGTAAAATAGACTGTGGATGTTGATTGCTAAGGTTTTTTTTGCAATATCTCTTTTTTCAACTGAGTAAAACATTAATAAAGATTACTATTTATGTCATACGTTTATGAAAACAATACAACGGTTTTTTAAAATTGTATTCGGCCATCAACATCCGCATATGATAGTACTTCAAAATGAAACCAAATCTTTAAATTTATTCCACGAATTAACGGAAAAAATGACTTATTCTGTAGTATTGCTCTTATGGGAATCAGATTCAATGTGGCAGACGAATCTAACTCTCCATCAACTATTTATTACAAACATTCATTTTGTGTACCAAAAGAAGTCAAGATCCATTATTCAAGATCTCACATACCTTAAAAATGATACATGTACTAAATGTGATAAATATTGCAAGATAATCGAAACTAGAGAAAATTATGAAGACTGGACACACGCGGAAGATTTGAAAAAACTACATTTAGATATAGCAGAATTCGCATAAAAAAATAGATAAGAATAAAGCAAATCAAAATTAAAAAGTTGTTACTATTCCTTTTGATATCGAAAAATGTTTGGCAACACCCTTATTCCTAAATGGTTTGTCATTTTATAAAAGACAACTTTGGACATATAACCTTACATTTTACGAATGTAAAAGGAGAAAAACCATGTCCATCTTGATCAATTTGTTTTATATAGGATGAAAGTGAGGCAAAATGTGGAGGCCAAGAAATATCATCCTGCATCTTTAAGTAGGGGCCTACCATATCTAAAAGAGGTCGAAAAAGAGGGAGAAGAAATAATTTTTTATAGTGATTGTTGTCTTGGTCAAACGAGTAGTATTTATGTTGCAGTAATGTTTTTAAAAGTGGTGCAAGAACTTAAAAAAAAAAAGACGCTCTGTAGTAATACATCACAAATACAAGAACCCAGCCATACACATACGGATGTGAATGAATATTATTCACTCTGCGATAAAAGAACAAGGGGATAACTACAGAATCAGTCGAGCTGCCCCGAGATTGGACCAACTTAATAAAATTGGTTGAATTAACTCCTCCTATGACTGTAATTGAAATGAATCAAAGGGACTTTCTTAATTTTAAGACACTTTTATTAAAAGAGTATGTACACCGTAGGCCTACACCGTGCCACCAATACAGACGAAGAGCATGTGCGTTGGGGTAATGGTTGAAGTACGGTTCTAACTCTCCATCGACTATTTATTACAAACATTCATTTTCTAACATTGAAATATTCAAGGAACTAGACATCACTCGTTATTCAAAATCCCTGCGGCCATCAGGATCTTAAGAATATAGTCTAAAATCTCTTTCAAGTCCTCTTCCATTTTCAAAAAATATAAAAATCTCAAAAGCTTACAGCCTTTCATTCAACCAAGTATCCGTCTGTTTTACAAAACATTTTTGGATACTTTGACAGCTGACACTGAAGACATGATGATGATTATGAACAGGACAACGAATAAGAAGGCTTTTATTCCGGATACCTTATATAGCGCTAGCCAAACCTGGTTATACGGAGCGCTATCAACGCCCACTCGCAGAGCAGGGACCAGAGAGGTCAGAAATTGTCCTGGTTCTAGAGGGTATTGTTTATTTCAAAGAGATTATTTTGTACTTTAAAATTACAAAATGTTTGACTCGGAAAAATGTGTTTCCTTTGTAATAGTATTTCCTTTATTTCCTTTATTCGATAGTACTGAACAAAATTGCCTTCATACGGTCAGTGTTGCTGAAACATTAAGTGAAACTGTCCTGTTGACAGTGGCGTAGCCATGCTTGTTGAATGAGGGGGAGGGGAGAGGGGGGTTGTCGGTATTAGTATAGGCCTAAAAAATAAAAGGTTCACTTTACAAACGAAGTTTAATGTAAATTTAACAAAGCACTAAATGTTACAGGTAACGATAGATAAGGTAAACTGATAAAATAAGTTGTATTTATTTAACAACAAAGTTTTACAAGTTATACTTCTTTATGCGTGTTGTGAAAAAATATGAGAGTGATTTAACATGATGTGCGTGCACAGGTGACACATAATACACATGTATGCGTGCGCACAGGACTCGAGCCAACTTATAGGTGATTTTTAAATCCCATTAGGTAAAAATATCGTAATTATGGACTTGTATACACTCAATAAGCGAGGGGTTTCTCGATAAAAACGTAGCTATTCAATACACTTTTGTATGGATTACTGAGAGTGTTCTTCTTTTGTAGTTCAGTAGATTTTATACAAATAAATGTACAGTATATTGTCAACAAATTATATTGTGCTTAATAATTATATACAGTAGTGATTGACATTGAATGTTGGTGAATATTATTGAAATCATTCGATAGTTGTGAATATTAGTGGTATAAATTTTGTTTGTAAACTGTTGAAGTTATTTCTTTGTTATGGATGAGCATCGATAGTTGATGTTTTCAAAACATATATGTTTTGGTTTTGTTTTTTACGTCGATGGTGTAAGACCGATGTTTTTATAAGATCGATGGAAAATCACCGACGTTTTCTACATCGACTTGTTTTAAATGTTTTGTTTGAATTTTTTCGTTTTTATAATATAAATTTCATTTTTTAATGCTATTAATTAGTTTAGAAAATAATTACAGTTGCTTTCCTTATTTATTCAGAATGTAAGACAATATAAATAAATAATGTGAAAAGATTTAAATTTGTTTTATAACATATAACAATAGTAATCTATGTTTTTCTGCCGTCGATGTTTTCGATAAAGATAATGTATTAATTATTTGTGATTTTAAAACTGCTACATAATTTAAAAAAAAACAATAAAATTTGTTATCACATTTTATAATGTTTATGAGAAAATCATTAGCTTCTTTATCCATTCGATGATTTTATTTTGGTTATTCTGGACTCGTAATTTAGTCTATACGGTATAACGCATTCACCTTACTTATAATAGTCCTTATTTTAACGTCAAACTACTACCAACTGTCGTTATTTCTCATTCTTCTTGAAAAATGCATACCTTCTATGAAAACTTTCTCTTTTTTGTTCGGCCTAACTTATTGAGAAAATAACATTTCTATATTACTATAATAATACAATAGTCTATTATTCAAATAAACATATAATATCATTGCAAAAACTTCTTCAAACGATTTATTAATATTTCAATTGGTATTTTATATTCAAATAATCGATGTTTCGCTTTGAAAGTATTTTTTTATATTAATACAAAAATATAATATTCAAGTAGACATACTACTAGAGTATTGCCATAAAAAAAACTTTTTAAACATTTATAAATATTTCAATCGATGTTTTACATTAAAATAATCGATGTAAATATCACTTTTATACTGATACAAAAATATAGTATTCAAATAATGTAACCTATTAGCATAAAAAACTTCCTTCAATCTTTAATAATATTTCAATCGATATTTTATATTAAAATTTCACGTTGAAAATGCAATTTTTATATTAATACAATATTCAAATAAACTAATATTACCATTAAAACTTCGTTCAATTTTTATTAATTTATGCATCGATGTTTCGATGTTGATAAACGTCGATGTTCATCCCTATTCTGTAGACGCGTTATGAAAAAATAATGAAATAGATTTTTTGTAATGCACGCGCACAGGTCTCGTTGTTATTAATAAGCGATTTTAAAATTCCGATACGTAGAAATATCATACATATTATAGGCTCAATCATCGAGAAGTTCCACAACATAACCATAGCGAGTTTCAATACACATTTTTACCAAGGCCAAGAAAACTTTTCGGGGGTGGGGGGGGAGGTCAGGTGAGGACCGGGGATTAGAATTTAAACCCTTTTAAACACCAATTTCCATG
>JAGFPH010013685.1:3594-25757 GCA_018207615.1 Philaenus spumarius | reverse complement strand
CTTTAGAAATTATTATTATGACTTTTTTTAAACTATTATTATCACTCTTTACAAATTATTATTATGTCTCTTTAAAAACTATTATTATCACTCTTTACAAATTATTATTATGACTCTTTACAAATTATTATTATGACTCTTTAGAAATTATTATTTTGACTCTTTACAAACTATTTTGATGACTTTTTACAAATGATTATTATTATTATTGAAATTGAATGTTGTAGAAGGTAAGTCAATATATATATATATAGTTATTATTATTACTCTTTACAAATTATTATTATAACTTTTTACAAATTATTAACAATTACTATTAACTAAATCGTGTACATCTTTGTATTCTGTGTTTAATACTAAATAATAACTGTTTTTATGAAAGTGAAACATTCTAGCATTGATTAAAGGGCTCTATAATCGAAGGATCTAGGTCAAATATATTGTACGTTAAATATTTAAACATTATTAATGAATCTGATACTGTCGAGAAGCTGTTGCATTGCAAAAAATCCGATTACGACACGTGTCTATAAGCGAGATCATATCTCAGAAACTAAATATCCGATCCGGGTCAACTAAGTGTTGTTTTGAAGAAAAGTGTATGTATTACAATTTACCCTGGTCTGTAAGTGTATTTCTTAAAAACTCAAAATCACACGAAGCTGTAGGTTTTAAAATATTTGTAAATATGACGATTAATTAATGCCGCAATATATAAAACCAAACTACGTAGAAAAATACAATAATCGGGCACAAATGCGTAGAGCACAATATTAAAGAGAGAATAACGTCCAAAGTGAAGGTAATAAAAAAACCTAAGCTCAGTATTTTTGTGAATGTAGGCAACGTTAGCGCGAACGGACAACCTGGGCAACATTTAACGAGGCTGGGATATGGATTTCGTTGCTGATGAGATGGAAAGTGCAAAAGAGGTCGACCCATCAGATCATCGGATCCATTGGGTTTGGGTTCTACCAATATGACGGTGGGAGATTAAAATTGGATTTGTACCTGGTCCGATACTACTTTAAAAAAGATTTTTAGGTAAATGTTAGATTTGTGACGTAATAGTAGCGATAGTGTCCAGAATTTTATCGAATTTCTGTAGGTCAGATGACTTATTGCAGTGACTCTTATGGAGAGACGTAAGGTCGGGGAGCACCGATCATGGCCCCCAAAACACGTCTTGGTCCATAAATATTATATGTATATGTATTTATCTGTTCACACTCTAACGGCCGCAATTTACGTTAGATTTGGGGTTTTAAGTCGCTCGGGCGAATTAGTAAGCCAAAAAATTCAACAAACGGAAACACATTTTTTACCGGAAGAAAACATTTTTTTTTTAGATCCTTCGTCCTAAAATAAAACTTTTTTAGTGTTTTATCTAAAAAATATATACATTAAATCATTTTGGGCATTGTGTCTTTTACGTCTGTTCCCCCAAAATCGATTGAACGTAAAATACCATAAACGTACACGGTTTTAAATACACGTGGGGATTTTAGGTCTTTGATTCGAAGCTGCAAAGACAAGGGCCTAACTCGCACTGTGCAGTCCATAACCGAGCTCGCTTCGGTTGCCAACGAAATGAAGCCGTGAGCCGGGGCTTGAAGCAGATTTGCAAGCAAATTATAGTCTACTAATACGTTTCGTACACCTAGGCAGCTATTCAGCGCCTTCATGAGTAGACCAATTACCCAAATAGTTGGATGAAACCCTAAAACTTGTAAACCTAATTTTGGAAATTCGCTCCCATCATTTAAAAAATCTGCGACGTATATGCCCTTGAAATTCTTTGGACCTGATCTACATCAATATCATAGTTTTCTAAAAAAAATTGTATACACTTTCTAAATACGGTGTAGGCCTACCGTGCAAAATAAATCACCAGGATGAAAAATCTAAAAGGCAACTTCATGTCTGTAAGTTTAAAATTATATTTCAAGGTCGTCTGTGACTATATTAAGCAGAACACATGGCTTTATCCTAACTAAAATAATCGATTAAAAACAATCGATTGTCGAAGTTTGTGATGAGATTAGATCAACCACCTGCAGCGCGTCTCAACCTTGAACTAGCGCGAACACCTCCTTAACAATAAGGTCTGATCCTGACCAAATTTACTAAGACTGGATTTAGCTTTGTGCGTAGTTGTGGATGGGGTCAAGCTGAGAGATCTGCCTCCGACAATGCCATCATACCCCGATAGACAGAGGCGGTTTTGGGATTGGAAAATCGTTGAGCTCGGAACACTACAATCACAACTTATTGAATTGATTGCGATTGTTTGAAGAGTCACATCGTTCATTGTGGAAACAGTTTCAAACAGTTTTGCCTATTGAAAATTGTTTGTTTGCATTACCTACATGTGCAAGCCATTTGGGCAGAAACCGATGTATTGTGAATGCGTTTTTGTTACTACAAATGTCTATTAAGGCTCTTCTTAACCATGGAGAAAACTTCGAGTGAACTGTGTGATTTTAATGAAATTTGTCCGAGTACAGTCAGTGACCTTGAGGTGGCGCTGGGTGAAGACATAAGTCTCTGCGTCTGCTAATAGCCCACATACTGTTCCCGAAGTATAATTACCAACCAGTACAAAGAGAAGGCATTGTGAGTAAATACATATTTTGTAGGTTGGCTTGTAGCGCCGCAGCCAGATTGAATTGCAATCCGCGACATCGAAGAAACATGAATTCTTAATCTCTATTTATAAATGAATCAGGGAAATAATTTATGAGGTTTGAAATTGTTTGTATTTAGAATAGTAATGAAAAAGATTTTTTCTGAACGGTTGGATGTTTTAATACCATTCTATCATCATAGCTTAAATAAATAATTAGTACTAGTGGACTGGGCAATGCTTCGCTATTGCTTGATTTACCTAACCTAAAATTATATTTAGTTTTTGATCCAAATCAGTTGTTGATCAAAATCAGCTGTTGATCAAAATCAGCTGTTTTAAGCTTTTCATACGAACAGCTGTTTTTTGTGCCCCTGATCAAAAGAAATCTTTCTTCTTCTTCCTTAAGATTGACCTTCCATAAGATTAACATGGCAACTTTGAGGGCCACTGGGGCGAAGCCCTTAACATACATTGAGCTCATTTTAAGGGAAGCACAACTTTAGAGTGAGCTCTGTAAAATGACACCAAAAACATCAAAATCGGTTAAAAACTCTAGGAGGAGTTCTACTCACAAAATAACCCCTAGCAAATTAATTATGTATATAGATATATAGATATAGATAATACATTTTAAGCTATGTTTGTAAATACAAAATAAGTTGATTATGTTTTACAACGTAGGACGCCTTAAAATTCAAAGAAGAATTAGAATTGCGCGTCCTTTTTACTTTCTCACTATACTATAGTAAGAGAAAGTATACTGATCGCAAAGAAATCGATGTTGAGTTTTTTGTGGAAATATCCGTTTTGGGACCTCTGAGTCCAAAAAGTGTTATTTTACAAAATGTCTGTCTGTATGTCTATATGTACAACAAAGCTAGAGAGAAAACTATTTGATCGATTTCAAACAAATTTGCACCAGACATGTCAAGTAGGCCTGTATAGGTGCACGAAAAACGGTTTTGAACATTTTTGAAAACAACCCCCTTTTTGGCAAAAAACCGTAAAAAGTCAGTGATTATTTTTTTATAAAAAAACGGCTGTAACGATTTAGATCAAATTTGGCTTATTTGTAGCCTTCAAAGTACCATGCCAAAAAACTGCATCTTTCTAAAAATTCTCGATAACCTAATAATAATAACTGATTTTTGGGGTTTTTTTTGCCATAAAGGGGATTGTTTTTCAAAATTTTTCAAAACCTTTTTTCTTGCATCTATACAGGAATAATTGACGTGTTTGGTGCAAATTTGTTCGAAATCGATCGAATAGTTTTCTCTCTAGATAATAGTAATAATATTTATTAGATAATCTCTTACCTTAATATCACCTCTCCTACCCCAATTATGAAGTCACAGTGAGTCTGTTTAGTAATTTAAATATGTTTATGAGAAAGTATGGTACCGTTTATTTACTTTCTCACTATACTATAGTAAGAGAAAGTATAGTGATCGCAAAGAAATTTATGTTGAGTTTTTTGTGGAAATATCGAAATTTATGTTGAGTTTTTTGTGGAAATATCCGTTTTGGGACCCCTGGGTTCTGTATGTATACAAAGCTGGAGAGAAAACTATTCGATCGATTTCGAACAAATTTGCACCGAACATGTCAATTAGGTATATATAAATGAACGAAAAAAGGTTTTGACAAATTTTGAAAAACAACGCCCTTTTTGGAAAAAAACCAAAAAAAATTAGTTGATATTTTTTTATAAAAAAAACAGCTCTAACGATTTTGATAAAATTTGGCTTATTTGTAGCCTTTAATGTACCCTACCATATGCAAAAAAAACGTATCTTTTTCATCATTCTCGTTTAGCTAATAATAATAATAACTGATTTTGGGGGGTTTTTTGGCCAAAAAGGTTTTTTTTTTAAATTTTCAAAGCCTTTTTTCGTGCATCCGTACAGGCCTAATTTACATGTTTTGTGCAAATTTGTTCGAAATTCGATCGAATAGTTTTAATAAAAATAATAATATTGAATCGTTACTCTCCTACTTTAATGTATCCACTCTCCTACTTTAATACAATTATGACGTCACAGTGAATTTGTTTAATAATTTCAATATGTTTGTGAGAAAGTACGTGTCAGCTTCTGATAACGTTTATCAAATCAGTAACAATTACATACATAAATTGAAACCGGATGTTAAGAATAACTATTCGACAGTACAGTCAGGCAGTGATTGCAATAGTCAATGAACCTAATCTTTGATATTCGAGAAAATGTAATGTGACTCCAGTATTTGTGAGAATGGCCTGTGTTTACACTGCGTGCTATAGGAACAGCTCGTCAGCGGTTTTCGGTGATGCAGTAGCAGACAGTGTATGACTAGTTTACTATAAATGCAGTGCCATATGTATTTATTCGTTCGCACTCTAACGGGCGCATTTTACGTCAGATTTGGTGCAGACGTTGGTTTTTTTCTAAGTCGCTCGGATGAGTTCGTTAGCCAAAATATCCAACATCCAACGGCAGGTGTTTGACAGGAATTCACAAAAAAATTTCCTACTAGAATAAAGCTAATTGGAGGGTATATAAAAAAAAAAATATATATATATATAGCTGACCCGTACGGCGTTGCCCGTGGTGGTTGGTATTTTCAGTCTTTTTAACGTAATTGTATTATTTTTAAGTGTTCAGTCAGTGAGTGGTATTTGGCTTTTATATATATAGATCTTAAATAATAAAACCACTATTGTCATAATAATAAAAGATCTGAAATTATGATTTTAGTAACTTTGATCCCCCCAAACCTCTCATAAAATTTCGAAATTTGTTATACCCTTTCTTAGTGAGCACCTATGGCCCTAGAAGAAGCTACATACCAAATTTCATTCCAATCCGTTAGGTAGTTTTGAAGAAATCGTGATTTAATAACTTTGATCCCCCAAATCCCCCCTAAAATTTCCAATTTTTTTAAACCCTTTTTTAATGAGTTCTTATGGCCCTAGAGGAAGCTACATACCAAATTTCATTCCAATCCGTTTGGTAGTTTTGAAGAAATCGTTATTTAATAACTTTGATCCCCCCAAACCCCCCCTAAAATTTCGAATTTTTTCAAACCCTTTCATAGTGATCACCTATGACCCTAGAGGAAGGTACATACCAAATTTAATTTCAATCCGTTCGGTAGTTTTTGAGAAATCGTGATGAGTGAGTGGTATTTCGTTTTTATGTATATAGATTGTTCTGCACATTTTGTTTTTTTACACGACCTTATAGCCCGTCTGGTTTCCAAAAAATCGAGCAATACGTAAAATACCATGTGCAAACTCGCAAAGCGCTGCCCTATAATCCGAGTCCGCAAGGCTGAAGTGCAAACGAGAGCGGAACGAACCTGGGACGTGGTAGGATTCTGTGGTGCAATCAAATTCTACTAATATATTTCGTACACGCGGGCATCTATTCAGCGACTTTGTGAGTAGACCAATTTCCCAAATAGTTGGTTGAAACCCTGTGGTTCTAAAAAACATATAAACTTAATTTTGGAAAGCGATTCAGATGAGCGATCGAATTATTTTGTTTTGATGCAGCTCTTGCTGGTCCGCCAATCACGCGAGTTTATTTTAACAAACTTGCCTATGCTCAAAGTCATGAACCTTACGAGTTAATGTTAAATTATATTTAAACGTCAAACTAAAATCCTTATGTATTATTTCGCAAAGGAGTGATTGTGTCGCTAAGCGATATCTCCCTTAATTCTTATTAAACTAACAGTAATAATTCACTTTTTTCACTTGTAATTTAATTAAATATCCCTTGCTGAGGAAGTGTGTAAGCGGGGAAAAAATAATAATACAAAATAATAAATCTTTGTATCTACCTTTGTATCTGTCGCGGATCTCGAAAACGGCTCTGACGAATTTAAAGAAATTTTGTATTTAGGTGTAGTTTTGGTTTTTAATTACACCCATGTAGTTGTATTTCGTGTAAAAACGAAATTTTTTGAGAAAATCTAATTTAAAAGTTGAAAATTTTCAACATAGGGTCTTATGAGTTGCCATGTTGGTTACAAAATAACAACGACATAGTAAATAAAGCGATCAAAACTGCTGTTTATAATCAAGTCAATTTATATTGTTTTATCAGCTGTTCATTGAATAGTTTTTAATTATTACTGTTAAAAAAACAAGCTAATTTATACTCTTTTAGCACGTTGGAATTAGAATAAATTGGGCCTGATTTGACAATTTATTTTGTAAAAAAAAAAGTTAAACTTGGCAAAGATGGATAAATTCGAATAGTCAATTTTGTAATATGGGCCCGGCTCATTTCTGAAACATAGTATTAAGGTTATGTTAATCCTGCAATAATTTTTACTATATTTAGGCATGGTTTCAAAACTTTAGTTGACAGAAGATAGTAGAACTAGGACTAAAATCGTAACGAAAGCCTCTCACGTTTCTAAAGCATGTATTTGAGGTTATAATTGATCTTGTAATTACTGTTAATATATGTAAGTCTGGTTTCATAATTTTACAAACCAATGTACAAACGAGCCAAAGATTAACAAGATTCTTTAGCGAATTTTCCAACAGCGAGCGAAGCTAAGCAGCCATCTGAGGCCGAAGGCCGAGACGGGGTTGGGACGCGAAGCGTCCAGGGACAGAGCCTTTAGTACTAATTATAATGCTTATGTTCCTCGCTATTGACGAAAAATAGACAAACAGCTTGAAATTCATGTTTTTGTTACAAAAATTGATTAAAAAACTTTTATACTATAGGCTAGTTCTTATTGTTCCTAATGAATGGCGCGATCTATTAACAATCTGTGTAACTAATATAACAGCTGTTAGTTAGATAGTTCATATATGGTTCCTAATGAAAGTCACCATCTGCTATATCTCCCTTAGTTCTTCTTCAAAATTAATTATTCAAACATCATTTTAAAGCTTATGTTCCCCGCTATTTACGAAAAATAGACAAACAACTTAAAATTCATGTTTCCGTTACAAAAATTGATTTTAAAAACTTTTATATTATATTTCATATATTTCCTAATGAAAGGCACCATCTATTAACAATCTGTTTAACTAACATACCAGCTATTAAACCAACGAAAATACATAAATGTAATTTACTTATAAATACTTAAATCAATGTATTAAACCAGGTAAGTGGCCTACCCATAACTTGCGAAATATTCACACTGGTCAGCTAGTTTATTATTAATTGTTTTACTTCTTTGATACTTGAAATTAGAAATAACTATATTATTCCAATAAATCATTCATTTTACTACATAAATATAAAACATTATAATTATAGACCCTACTATTATACCTTCGATAACATATAACCCATCCACGAAATCGTATTATAATATCCCGGAACTCTTTCTAACAGCTTCATGTAGAATTGTTGCTTAGGTAAAAGTAAGATAGCCTACGTAAAAATTTCCAATAAACATAGGGGTCCGAAAACGCTTCATTTTTCATCTATCCGCCATTTTGTGTTTAAAAAAAAACTTTTACCTTTGGAAGTAGATAAGATATTGAGTTTAAATTTAGTGCACATATTTTGTTATGTAAACTTTCACCTGGGTACAAAATTTCAGAACAATGTCTTGTATAATTTTAAAATGGCGACCTTTTACAATTTTAAATCTATTTAACAATACAAATTTTAAACGACCGCCATTTAAAAAATATATAAAACACTGTTCTCATTTTGTGTACCCTGGTAAAAGTTTACATATTAAATATGTACATCAAATTTGAACTCAATATTTTATCTACGTCTAAAGATATTAGGTTTTTGTAAAAAAAGCGAAGCGTTTCCGGAACTATGTTTATTGGAAATTTTTATATTATTTTTACCTAAGCAATAATTCTACAAAGCTGTTCAAGATAGTTTCACGGCACCTAGTATAAGTTAGAGACATAAGGTTTAAATTAAATAGTGAGGGATTAAAATTTGTGACGACTCCTGCATTAGTAAAATTTATTTGTTTTTATGGGCATGAAGCGAGACCAGTTAAGGGGCCCACACACGATCAGTTTAACTGTGCAGTTTATCCCGTGTGACGTCATGTCTGAGCGATAAACCGCGGAAACTGCGCAGTTCCGGCAGATTTTTACGCAGGCTTTTGCGCAGTTAGCTCAGGTCGGCTCTAGTAAAACAGAAAGCAACCTGCGGTAGGTTACGCGGACATTGCTCATCCTAAATCCATTTAAAACCCGCAATTGTTCAAATAGTGTTAAAAAAATACCAAACACTTGGGTACAAAATTCTTCATCCGAATGGCTTGGTAATTTTTCGCTATAATTAATAGTGACAACATAAAAAAAATATTTTCACCCTATAGCGGCGGTAGGTTACACGGACATTGCTCAGCCTAAATCCATTTAAAACCCGCAATTGTTTAAATAGCGTTTTAAAAACAATACCAAACTCTTGGGGACAAAATTCTTCATGCGAATGGCTTGGCAGTTTTTCGCTATAATTAATAGTGACAACATAAAAAATATTAAAAATCTATGTTTTAAATTGTTAATAAATACTAAACAAAATGTTTTTCGTAGTTTTGGAAAAGCCATTTGCATGCATATTGGCAACAGCTTTAAAATGACATATCGTTCATAATTATCCGATCAAAAATAAAGGAAAAATTTGGATTTTAATTAAACATTGGTCTTATGGAGTGTCAGCCAACATGGCCGACCCTTAATCGAACAGTTTGCACAGTCTTGTCTAGTAGAAGATGCATAGCTCTTTACTTCATTATTTACTCTTCTGTTGTCACCGGCATGGCTAAAAAAAAAAAACTTCTGAATTTCATTGAAGCGTATACTGCGACTATACTGCACGAACAAACTGAGAGAACTGAGAACAGAACTGAAGTAGCCCACACACCACACGGTTCACACAACTGTGCAGTTTTATTAGCACAGATAAACTGAGCAATTAAACTGATCGCGTTTGGGACTTTTATGCTGTTTAAATTATTTAATTTTAACTACTTATTAAAGTAGCCTAATTTGTTAATCTTTATAAGCCTACCGTTGTTATTTGTAAATATACTAATATACAGGGTTTTCTTTTAATGGCCCATTAAACAGATGTGGGATGCATCTACGAGTAGTGAAAATTCGACTATTCCCTTATTTTGTTTTACTTCATTGTTTGAACATTTTACAATTATATGAATAAACTCTTACCTTGATTCTAGTTAGTCATAGGCTATCTGAATAACTAAGCAATAGAATGCTATGTCGATAGCATTACTTTCAAGCCGTTATTCCATTGTTTAAGAGGAATTCGAATAATTTGTTTTTGAATAGTTATGGGCCTGTACTAAAATTTGTTAATACATTTTTCACTTAGTATTTTAATTAGCTATGAATTTTTGTTTAGTTCAAAATTTGACTTTATTCTTCAATAAAACATTTCGTAAACTACATATATAAATACTGCAAGTACGTAAGCGAATATATTGTGAACTCAACGTAAATAAGTCTAAATAAAAATAAAAATAAGCATCTTGAAAAATATATGCTTATAATATAAGGCCTATATACAGAGTAATTCAAAACTATGCGGCAATCTCTCGGAAGCTAATTCTACAGCTAAAAATAAAAAAAAGTTCATATAAATATTTGCCCGAAAACACTTTGTTTTCCAGACATAAGGTACGCCATTTTCTTTTGTTATTTTGTACAAAATAATTCATATCTAGGAAAATGTGTGACTGATTGAGTTCAAACTTGGTATGAAGTTTAACCTAATAATGATATATCTTTATTTAGAAAATAATCGATTCTATACAATCATGCGTTTCAAAATGGCGGCTGTTTGAACATTTCAAACCTAAATTACTCAAAAACCGTACATTTTAACAAAAAATTTCAAGACACCTTTTTTGTAGCCCTTTTGATTCCCTATCGGATGGTCTCACAGCAAAAACAATAGGATGAAGGATATTAGTTCAGTCATGCGAAATAATTTGTTTGTTCAACCCGTCATCCTATACCAACACAGTAAATACGACAATATTGTATGTACATATGCTGTTATTATCTTGAACTTAGCTATTATCTTTCATCTGATTGTTTTGACTGTGAGACCATCCGATAGAGAATCATAAGGGCTACAAAAAAAGGTGTATTAGTTTTGTTTTTTGATTTTTTGGTTTTGTTTTTGTTAAAATGTACGGTTTTAGAATAATTTAGGTTTGAAATTTTCAAACAGCCGCCATTTTGAAACACTTGGTTGTATATAACCGCTTATTTTTCCTAAAATAGACGATTGTTAGGTTAAACGTCATGCCAAGTTTGAACTCAATCAGTCAAACATTTCTCTTGATATGAATTATTTTGTACAAAAAACAAATTGGCGGATATCTGGGAAACGATGAGTTTTTATGGGCCTATGTTTATGCGAATTTTTATCTTATTTTTAGCTATAAAATGAACTTCCGAGAGGTGGCCGCATAGTTCTGTATATTTATTATTTCTTAAACATATTTTTTTATCTTCCCATGTCCAAATCTTACTTGTTTGCCATATGCAATAATGTAGTTTATTTCTCATGTTAATATATTTAATTTATAAAGTACAACGCATTCACAGAATTATAGTATCAGCTATACGTAACAGAAACGAATAAATCGATGAAATTCTTTATTAAACCGAGTAGATATTCGAAAACACTTAAAATACAATTCTTAGATATGTGTGAATAATTTCATGTTTATTCAAATAATTATTCGATACAAATTTCGTTGGAACAAAATATTCGATTATTAAAACTATTCGATTATCCCATCATTATCTGACGTATATAGGCTTCACAAACATGAAAATAAACAAAAACGAATGATTTGTCTTGAAAGTCACCGATAAAAGTCCAACAACTATCATACGTGGTTGGGTTGATAATATTATAACATGGTCCTTGGTTTTAAGTTTTTTATTAAAATTATAAAAACTGGCGGCATTTTACTGTATGGTTTGAGTCAATAAAATAAAACAGATAATAATATCCAAGGCCTTCTCAGCGGTGACTAATAGATGAATTCAAGCAGTGATACCAACAAAGCGACAATTAACTCCAGACAACGTTACAAGAGTAATGGTTGCTGAACAATGAATGAATTATTACAAAGAAATGTACGCCTGGCCTGCACATAAATGTAAACTAGTATTTTATGTTATATGTAAAATAAAATGAAGAGTAACAAAACCCAAGTAAATGCTACCTCAGAAAAAACCGTTTAATTTGTCGATAGGCTACTTTATGCTTGTTATTGACTAAAACCTGTTACACCTTTCTTATTCTTGGATTATTTCGTTAGATATCTGGGTAAAATATATTTTATCTGTGAATATTCCTATCTGTGAATAAAATACAGCGCTAACAAAGTAAAACTGGTTTGTTTAAGAATGTTATTAATTGTTGTCTTTATTTGACACTTTTGGCTTCAACACTTTTGCCCAATAAAACGAACAATAACAAAACCTGGGATAGTTTATATATTGAATAGAAGGCTTCGCCCCTTGCTCTTTCATCACCTCCTCGGTAACTCACAGCGAAGCAAATGCAAACAGATGATTGTGTACTCTAATATTTTGAAGGAATGACGATTGATTATTACAGGGAGTTTTTATTTGTATGTAAAAGAGACAATTTTCAAGTTATAAAATATGACCAAAATTTGTTGCGGTAAAGCAGTATTTCAAACTGGTCAGATAGACCTATAGTAAAGAATAAAGTAGGCCTAAGCATAATTTGAATAATGATAAGAGTTTGAATTATGATATAGTAAGCCTTTTTCGTTGTTTGTGTTTGCTATTACCTAACCTAAAAAAATGCTGGTTGTGAGGAATAATTACCTGATTCTAACATATCCCCCACATTCGATTGCGGGCCCTGTAACCAAGATCAGGCTCCCCCCTCCCTATGTTCGCGTGCTATGCTATATTTCAAAAATTACATGGCAATTTTTTAACCCTTTACAAATTTTATTTAAACTGATAATTGATAATAAGGAATAATTAAGGCTATCAGTTCAATCTAAAACCCTAACTTTATTGACAAAATTATTGCAAACATAAATTAAAGTAAATCATTCACTTTTATTTTACTGAAAGTACATTTCCATTTTGAGATTGATTTCCCTTACTGACCAAGATTAAAATTCAACATCAAAGTTTAGTTGTACTTAAAATTCAAGTTGACAAAATAATAAGATTATGACAAAGTTAGGAGCTAAACAATTAAAATGTTTTTGAAGTGTTTAATACTCTGGTTACAAAAAGCTTACTTTGATGTTTGATAGTCTATTTAATCAAGCTTTCCTAGCTTTCTTTTCACTAAAGTCATTAATAACGTCTGAAAAGTCAACAGTTTTGACCAATTCATTCTCAATTGCCAACATTGCCAGATGGTTCAGGTTCAGACGAGTTTGGCCAGTTGTGCTTCGTTGCCAAGTTTTCAGTGAATTCGACAACCTGCTAAAAGACCTCTCAGCCGTTGAAACTGTCAATGGGATTGTACAGAAAAGTCTTATGGCTGTGCATAAGTTGAAGAAAATTGCCTGGAGGTTTTTTCATATATTGAGTTTAGAAGCTTCAACGGGTCCTTCTCTGACTGGAACACTGTTACAAATACATCCTTCATGAGAAGCTGGACTGGCCGGGGAAGTGTAGGGGCGGCTAGGCGCCTGGAGGAAGGGGAAGGTAGAGGGAGTGTGAGGGGCCCGAACAGGCTGTTGTATACGAATATGCAAACAACATTAACTAGCACGTGTGCACCTAATTAAATAGTAGGCCTAACTAACCTAGAATGTAGAATAACTTTGCCTTTGTAATAATTATATATTTGAATTTTTAATCTATGATCCGCTGTAAAATATTCTGCAATAAATATACAAAACAAATTTAAACAGGACTAGGCCCGGGCCCTGTGACCAGAGTTGCACCAGCCCCACCCTTGTGGGGGCCATTAATTTTAAATTAGCCAAGTTAGTTGTTATTGTAGTAAATGTAAATTTTTTCAAGAAACTTGTCTTGGTTCAGTATAGGCCTAACCTAAAATAGTGTTAAGCTTTAGATGCAAACCAGCTGCTTTATTTATAATATGTAAGAACAGATGTTTAAACTGTAATACAGTAAGTCTTTTTGGTAGATTTTTTCTTTGCTTTTATTTTGTCAACCTAACCTAAAAAAACTGTTAGTTTTGAAAAATAACTACCTGATTTTAAATTTGATAAGTTAGTTGCTATGGTAACCAATGCATACAAAAACGTGTTTTTTCCGGTACAGGAGTTCAGTATTTCTTTACTTGAAATGGAGCTCGCAACACAGTAATAATAATATAGATATAACAACCTATACAAAGCTAAGTGTTGATTATAATGCCTAATATTGTTCATTAGCGAATTTCCATAGGAAAAATGAGCTATTGCAGTGGCCCTTAAGGTAAGACCCAAGGTCGCGAGTAACAAATGAGCACCGACCATGGCCACCAGAACACGTTTTGGGGTGTCATTAAAAATCATTATATATGTGTTCGCAATCTAGCGGCCACATTTTAAGTCCGATTTGGTTCAAATTTGGTACACATGTTGGTTGTCTACGTCGGACGAGTTCGTTAGCCAAAAAATGTCCAATAACCGGAAGCACGGTTTTTGACAGGAAGTAAAAAACATTTCAGATTTTTCCTACAAAAATTAATTTTTTAAGAGTGTTTTCTAAAGATATAAATGTAGGATGTTATTCTGCACATTTTGTTTTTTTACGCGACCTTATAGCTCGCTTGGTTCTCCCAAAATCGATCAAAACGTAAAATACCACAAAAGTACCCAGTTCAAAGCCATGTGGTGGATTCTACCGTCGGGTTGGCGTGCGAAGCACGCAATGCATTGTGTATTGAAGATACTCCCAATACGGAGGTTGGCGTGGGAAGCACGCAATGCTTTGTGTGTTGAAGATACTCCCAATATGCGGAACGGCGTGCGAACCATTTTGCAGCTAATCAGCACCGTCGTGAATAGGACCTATTTCCCAAATTATTGGTTGAAACCCTAAAACATAGGCCTATAAACTTAATTTTTGAAATTTGCTCAACTCACGTCAGCGGTTCAGCTGCGTGGTCGAATTATTACATTTTGTAATGTCGTTTGTATCTATTTAATTATATTTCGATTGTTATTTGAAGTCAATGTTTAGCAATCAGGAGTAAACTATATTTATTTTGTAATACCATTTTTACTTGGGCGTCCTCATATTAACAAAGGAATAACAAAGGATGGTTATTGTAACAACATATTCAAAAATGTTTCCAATAGTCAGATTTGAACCTATTTGTTAAGTTTATTTGATACACATTTGACTTTTACAATTCTGGTAACTTACTGGTAGACGCTACAAATTGACGAAATTCAAGGGCGCACGTCATTGCCATTGTCTGCTGACTATTCCGAGTAAGTACAGTGCAGATTATAAATAAGAAATTTCCACGTGACAATATCAAGGTGACATACTGAAGTCTAGGGCACGATCAGCTGCGGCTGTCCGCAGGCATAAGAGATCCGTTAAATCCTCTGGTGCGAGAAAACCCGATTAAATTTAATACATGTTGGAAATAGGCTTAGTTATACATTTGTTAAGTTTAACATAACACATAGGGTTTGACTTAAAAAGAAAAGCAAACCCAGAGAGAAAACCTTTATTAAAGATTCCACTACGAAATTATTTCTCAATCATTTATTTTGTTTATATGCCATTCCTTATGTTTTTATAAATCAATATATTACTACAACTAGGCTAGGCATATTAGGATTTTCAGAAAAAAGTTTCGCTATAGTTTTGTTTATTCTCTGTTTTTTACACGAATTTGAAGTTTTCTGGCAATAATGAATCTGCTTAATTATGTTTGTGAGAAAGTATGTGCCAGTTTCTGGTACCGTTTATTCTTTGTATATTTGTCTAAAATTAAACATTTAAAACTATTACAATTGTAAGTACTTTTTATTTTGTAGCGTACAGTAAAACCAAACTGATTTAAACGATAAATTAGCGAATACAAATTGTATGTTTATCTTACCTTATTAGCGAATTTCCATAGGAAAAATGAGCTATTGCAGTGGCCCTTATGGTGAGACCCAAGGTCGGGAGTAGCAAATGTGCACCGATCATGGTCCCCAGAACACGTTTTTGGGTGTCATTAAAATTCATATATATATATGTATATATATTACAACGGACAAAACTCGTTGTAGGTCTTGAGTTTAAATTTGCAATTAATTTTGTAAATTTGAATAATATGGACTTGCCGGGAGTTAAAGCCAAATGTAGGTCACGAGATCAGCATGTATACGCGGGCGGTCTGTTATCGGGTAGAATTAAACTCTTGGACCCTGCCTGTCTGAAAAGGATTGGGAACTTATAAAAATTACTTAAAAGATTCCTACGGGAAGCCAAAATCCAAGATTTGAATAAAAAATAAAAATCTTCGGGAAATGCATTACGCTAACGGCGGGTGTAATTACTGCAAGATTAGATATTAAGAAATCATAAAGTTACGTAAGATACGAGCTTTCAAAGAATGAGAAAATTTTCAAAATTCCTCTAATTTAAGAAAGAAAAGGTTTTTTAGGCTTTTCTTAAAAAGACCTAAAATAAAGGTGAAATAAGTTTTAGCGAAATTTTGTCATATAAAAAAGTTAATGGTAATTCATAAAGTTTAAAGGATAAAAAAGTAGGTTAAAAATAAAGTTTTTTAAATTCTAACTAAAACAAGTTTTAGTATTGATAAATGTAATTTATAATGTAAAAGAAAAACTAGAAAATTTATAAAAGGAAAAAGGTGATAGAATTTGCACCTTTACAGCTAATGGAAAATTTAAACTCAAACTTTTAACAAGTCAGAATAGTAAATAATATGTAAGTGAAGTAGTTATGTAAAAATAATCCAGTATTTGAAATATGTTTCGGGAGTAAAGTAAAACCCTAATTTGTGAAAAATCGTTGAAGTCCCTAACCTCACAGCAAGACAACCAGAAGCAGAAATGAGATGAAAATCCGGCTAGTAAATGAAAACCAACGGACAAGAAAAGTGGAAAAAGAAAAACCGAAAGAAGTGTAAAATTGAGACTTTTCCGGGAAAAATCGCCGCGGAAAAACGCGCGCGGGTCGTGTACGCGAACCAGGAGTCGTACGAACGTCACTCGAGTTCGTGTGGAAAGGTAACAACGAGCTGAGGAAAATGAGGTCAGTTTCAGGAAAATCGGAAAAACCCTGGAAGAGTTATATGGAAAAAGGATTTCCATAGCACAAAACTGAGGGAAGCCAGATAAGAACGCAAGACGGTAGAGGGGAGGTCCAAAGACAAGACTGATGGAAGGAGAACAGGGTGACCAGTTTACGAAAAGGGGCGTACTCAAAGAAACAATAGAAATTTAATTAAAACAAAGGCTAAATCATGTTACAAAATTATGAAAAAATTATAATAAAATTCAGGATGAAAAGTTACGTAAACTAGTAGTTTGAAATTGGCGAAAAAATGGATTTTAAAGCATTTTCGAAATACAGTGGTAGAAAGCTTAGGTTGGCAATGAAATAGTGCCGAAAAACATTATATAAACGATTGCTCGGGGAAACTCGGGATGCCTTATTATTTTTGCGATGTAACATCACGCATCGATGCTTAGATATTTCTGCGATGTAAGTTAACGCATCGAGAGCAGATACTTGTTTTTTATAAAATACTTTAGTGTGCTAGAAGCTGAGTATTTTCTTCGTTAAACTTTAAATTTTTATAACAAGTAGGAAGATACGGCATAGCGGTTATCATCTGGGATGCAGCAATAGACACCAAATTAACTCTACAAGAACGTCAGTGGCAACTTAGTCTATACAAGTTGGCCTAACTTGGGATTTCTGGAAGAAAAACATAGCCTACAGGACAGCTGATACATGGAGTGATTCGTATAGCTTCCAGACAGGACTCCAGGACACCACCAGGCGGCCACCAGGACATGCAACTGTAGCTACGAGGGAATAGACGAACCGGGATTGCAGACACGGCATCACCACATCCATCTTTAAGAAGCCATCCATCATACATCCAGACAACCCTACAGGACTCCACCTTCACCCACAAGACAACTCTATCAGCACGCAGAACATCTGTAGCTTGTCATCACTAGACAGCGTTCGCGGATTTAACCACCAACGTCGCGACGCCTGGACAAGTGTGAAAAGGTCGGTAGAAGCGTAAAACACGTTAGTCCCCATTAAATTGCCTGAAGTAAATTCAAATAAATTTATTTTAAATACTGGGTTACTTAGGATGTTAGATTAAGAAATATTTGTAATTAATTAAAGAAGTAAATTCATTAAATCGTAAATTCAAATTTAACTTAAAGTATAAATTACATTAAATTGAGTAATAAAATATTAAAATAAATTATAATAAATTAAGAGATTAGTTCTGCCTTATAGTTTTAAAAAGTTATTATTTTATTTGAGAAGAAAGTTATTATTTGATTTTATTTGGAAAAAATTAAATACAAGAATTTTGTTTTATGTTTAAAATTAGAAAAAAGAAATTATTAAAATTTGATTGTGTTTTATAAAAGGTTATTATTTACAAAAACACCTAGTATTCAAATATCCCAATAGTTTATGAATTTTAGATTAAGAATTGATAAAGTGAAATTTCATAAAATAATTGCAAGCACAAATAAGCAATTTACAAGGTTAGTTCCAGTGTACTCACTCTTCAGAGGTTTACAAAAAGTAAAATTATTAACTTGTGTTCTTACTGAGCTAAAATTAAAAATAAATTACTGGAAGTATAAAGTAAAGTTTTTTGTCAGAATAGTCAGTGAACTGAATATTCGACACATAGTTATTTCACCTAGGCCGAACAAAGTGAGATTGCCTATAAGACTTCCAGTAGGTGGAAATAACTTATTCTAAAACGAACAATTTCAAAAACAGTTATTCGTTGTAGAATTGGCGCTGCCAACGTGGGGCTCGACGCGTTGCAGTTTTGGCCAAAACAAATTATTCTACAACTTAATTCTCGAACCAGAGATCCGTTGTAGAATTGGCGCCCAACGTGGGGCTCGACGCGTTGCAGTTGTGGCCAAAACAAATTATTCTACAACTTAATTCTTCTAAAACTGAAGATTCGTTGTAGAATTGGCGCCCAACGTGGGTGTTGGCCGATTTCACTTGTGGTTAAAAAGTTAACCAAAAGTAAAAATAGGTCAAAGAACTAACGTAAAATTATTTGTGCTTAAAACTGTGTATGTTAGCTTTAGAATTGTGTTTAATATTAAGCCATACTACTGCTATTTCCCGTGTCTGAAATATTTCCCGGTTTCGTGTCGTATTAAGGTTCAGAGGGGGAGTGAAAATTAAACAAATAATAATAAATAACCAGTATAATAAATTTGTCGCGGTAAAATCGGAAGCTTGGGGGGCGTAGGCCTAAAAAATAGGTGTAAAATTAATTAAAAATAATTGGGAGTTTTCCGACGCGACAGATAAAAACAAATTTAAAAAATTTGAACAATTAAATAAAATTAAAACAAATTTTAAACAATTAAAAAAGTAAATATGGCGGATAAGGCGATGAAAGAGTTCTTCGAACAATACAAAAAGGATAAAGAAGAAAGGGCGAAGAAAGATAAAGAAGAACTGGAGGCCAGGGCGAAGAAGGAAAAGGAGATAGAGGAGGCCAGGCGGAAGGAAAAACAAGGGGAACTGGAGGCCAGGGCGAAACGGGAGGAGGCCAGGCGGAAAGAAAAGCAAGAAGAGTTGGAGGCCAGGCAGCAGAGGGAACAGGAAGAACGGGAAAGGAAAGAGGAAAGAAGACGGCTCAAGGATGAAAAAATCCGGGAAGAAAAGGCAGCAGAAAGGCTACAGCGAGAGAAGGAGCAGAAAGAGTTATACAAAGTTATTTCTGGAAAGCTGGGAGACCTGGAACGAAGCCTGGAGGAAGAAAGCGTGAGGTGTAAGGAACAACACACCAAGGGAGAAGAGAAGGTTAGGGAAATTGAAGGCGCTATCCATTTTCTGGAGGAAACTACAACCACCATAAAAGACAACGTAGACAAAGGGTTCCGGACAATGGAAAGTCGGGTGCAGAGCGTCGAAAAGAAAATAGGAAACGTGATAAGCCAGGGAAGTGGGAGTAGGAATGTAGGAATTGTAATGCCGCGGTTTGACAGCGAAATAAATAAAATTGAATTTTGGGGAAATAGTAAAGAGAGGCCGAAACAATTTTTAAGAGAGATAGAAGGGTTAATGGACGAGTTGAATCCTTATTTAGAAGATAGGGAGAAAATAAAATTCATAAGACGCCATCTAAAGGGATACGCACTCGAATGGTATAATATAACAGATCGCGAAGAGATGAAGTATGCCGAGTTTAGGGAGGCTTTTTTGAGTAATTACTGGTCGCTCCAAAAACAAAAAGCGGTCAGGAATTATATAGAAAATAATAGGTATGTAGAAAGGGGAAACGCTAGCAGAACCGAATATTTCTGTATGGTTGTAAACAAAGCGCGAGATTTAGAACCCCCCTACCTGAAAGTTTCCTTGTATTCACGGTGATGCAACATTTCAGCGAGCAAATAAGATTAGCCAGCATAGGTAAACCTAGCGAAACCATTCAAGACGCGATCGAGTTCTTAAATAATGTAGACATGATTGAGGAAAATCGGCGAAGTAGACCCCAGGACGCTCAGGAAACGGAAAACAGGCATAATTTCACACCTCGGAATAACCCACCAATCCACAGATCCTATGCTCAAAACCCAAGTAACTCTAATCACCCAAACTCCAATAAACCACGTCCTTCCAACTCAAATCCTAACCAGAAGCCGAAAAACTAAGAAATGAGGTTCTGACAAAGGATGGAATTTTTCGGAATGACAGGGCCGATGAAAAAACAAAAAAACAAAGGAATAAGATTAGAAAAGTAAATACGCGTGTAAACACCGAAAATTTAGGAAATAAAAAAGTTACTCCTTGTAGTAGAATCGAACCTGAAGTAGGCGAAAAAATCGTCGAAAAGGAGCGCGAACGTCAGCCTAAGCAGTTAGGTAGTTTAAATGTAAATATTAGGGAAGACTTGTTAGATAATAGGGATGAACCAGTTATAGAAGAAAAACCGTTAGAAGAAATACCCACGATTCCAGTAGAACTTGGAACGAATGCTAGTTACATGGAAATTGACACCGGAGCCGAAGTAAGCGTTATCCAGCAAGATTACCTAGAGCAATTGAAGGCGGAAGATGTCAAAATCTTAGAATTACCGGTAGCGTGTTTGGAGATAATTGGTGCATTAAAAGGAAAGGTGCAAAAAATCAGCAAGCAAGTCCTAATCGAAGTTAAACTGGTTGACAAAAGCGTAGATTTACAATTTTTGGTAGTAAAAGGTCTAAAATCTAGAATAATTATGGGATGTGACCTTTTATATAGTTTACAGGCAAAAATAAACATGCAAGAAAAATTTGCAATGTTCAAAATAGGTCAGGAAATTGTTAAAATCCCGTTTATTGATAAAAAAGTTGCAATAACACGGTTAAAAGGAAAATGTTTTAATATTAATTCCCGATACTATAAAACCAATAAAAAGAGCAATTTAATTAAATCGGAGGTAATTAAATCCGACGAAATCGAGGCAACGAATACTACACTCAAAACAAATAAAGTAAATATTAATCAAAATAGTATGAACGAGTTAGTAAACAAAGCTGAAATCGTTAATGGACCGGAAGTAGGTGAGACAGGCATTAATGATGTAATGGAAGGGAATTGCGGCAGCAGTCAAGACAGGAAGCCGGAGACAACAGCTAGGAAAAACAATAAGGTTAGGATACAAAACGAAGAGAGGTTGAATAAGGTGATATCGAGGGAGGTGTCAGTTCAACGAAGGAAGGGGCAGAAAGCCAAACAAAATATCGTACCGAAGATGCTATCAAAAGAAGCCAAGGACGAGATTCCGCGTGATAGGGCATTAAAAAGGGTTAATGTTCCAATTAATGTTAGGTATAATGGTGAAAAGATTCCAATTACCAACAAAGCGTCGCGGCGCAATCAATGTATCCATAACTGTGAATATTCTAGTAAACGTTGTAATCCAAATAAGGCGAAGTCGAGCACTACACTACACTGCAATTTTTCCGACCACTCGATGAATAATAAAAATAATAAAAAATATAAAAACAATAAACCAACTCATAAACAATTAATATCTGTAGGAGGAGCAGAAACACGTAACCAAAATCTACCGTTAAATATGCGTGGAAAAATATCGAAAGTTAGATTTAAAAACACTGCTACTTCTGATGTAAATAAGACTAAATTAAGTAGGAAACACATTAGGTTCAAAGAGAAAGTAGGCCTAATGGAAAATCAGCTGTGTGGTCTTAGGCAAGGAGGGGAGACGGGAACCCGAGCAAAAGGGCAAGTAGCGGTTCGAATGAAGAAATGCAATAAGATAACTTTAACAAAGGAGTATAGTCATGGTACTATACTAACGGAACAGCAAGAAGGCCTACTGCAGAAATT